>BHFT01011853.1:0-26237 GCA_004320025.1 Laticauda laticaudata
AGCTACTGAGTTTGAGACACACTTCCTTATTTAATTCAATGGGCCATCCAACATGACTTCGGTTCTGCTCACACTTATGACCATATTGGACAGATTCCATTATGGTTGTGACATGAAAACTGGCTCCATCCATTCTTGGCACGTAACAGGGTAATAAACATGTACTGTGCACTGTTTAAAATGATCCATTGCAGCGCAGCACCCAGGATCTACTTTGACAGTGGGTGGTGGTGGCAGTGGTGGGATTCAATTTTTTTTACTACCAGTTCTGTGGCGTGGCTTGGTGGGCATGGCAAGGAAAGGTTACTGCAAAATCCCATTCCCTCCCCACCCCACTAACCTGCTTTCCAGTTCTGTTCTCCTGTGCAGGGCAACAAAAGAAGACCCAGCCAATCAGTTGGTGCTCGGGAGGCAGAGAATAGATGAGGGTGGGGCCAGTCAGAGGTGGTATTTGCTGGTTCTCCAAAATACTCAAAATTTCCACTACTGGTTCTCCAGAAACTGGTCAGAACCTGCTGAATTCCACCTCTGGTGGTAATTTTACAATCTGTTCACCTAGGGTCAGAGTGACCATCGTGGAATGCTCGTCCTGCATGTGTATTGGAGCTAGAGAATGGGAATGGGCCATGTCTCCCACCACGTCTCTCACCATGACTCTGGGTGAACCATTTGTTAAATTATTTGAACCCTATTGCAATCAACTGCCCTGAAATAGCAATATCAGCCTACTGTTGTGTTTTCCTATGAGCGTAATCTATCAAATACAAATTTGATTTTGGCTTCCAAGGTCCCTACAGGAAAGCAATTTGGACAAGTGATGTGATAGACAGAGCAACAAGGCCTTTGTGTTTAATTCAGGAAAAAGGCAAACTGAGCAGTGTTGCCTTAATGTAAAGGCTCCATTGCATGCTGAGGCATGAGTCAGTTTACTCATTTGATGATTTTAAAATAGATATATACACACATCCTCAAAGGCACTTATCTCAGAAGGATACTGATCTGCAGATAAATATGTGCTTCACATAAGAGTGTTGATTGTGTGCAGGCCTGTGTGATGAAAAATCAGGACAATAACTTTGTACAAGTAGGTTTTGACTCACAACTATTAATTTAGTGACCATTCAAAATCACAATGGCACTGAAAAAAAATGACTTATAATCAGTCTTGCACTTATAACTGGTATCCCCATGGTCACATGAACAAAATTCAGGTGCATGGCAATAGGCATGAATAATGATTGCAATATTCTCAAGTCGTGTGATTTCCAACAAATAAAATCAATGGAAGAAACCAAATTTGCTTAATGACCATCTGGTTCATTTAACAACTCTAATGGTAATTGGTCATAAAATTGGGTGCAACAACTACCTTGCTTACCAATAGTAATTCTTGTCCCAACTGTGGTCATAAGTTGAGAACTTCCTGTAATGTCTACTGCATGTGTGAAATGTATGGGGGGAAAAAAGACAGGATTTCAATTGCTGTCTTAATGTTTTAAAACTTCCTGACTGGATAATTCTGGCTTTAGATTTAGTCAAAATAGATCCATTGGAGTATTTATTGACTTAAGTATCATTGATCTCAGTCGATTTAATAAGCAGATCTCAAGCTAATCCCTAATTAATTAATTATGCCCCCCAACTATGGAAAACTTGGGTGGCTTACAAAATTCATAAAAAGAGCAAAACAATTAAAGCCTGCAAAAAAATAGGCAGTCTGAACTAAAACAATTACATAGAACAAAAATGCAGAAAACAATATGATGTGGGCTTGAACAATAAATCACACCCACATAAACTCAAGGTCTGGCATCTCTTAAAAGAAACAGCATCATAACAATATTTTTCTGAAGTAAGTATTAGTTCTATTTCCCACCTGTTTCCTCTCATTTATTATCCAGAGTGCAATTCATATTTTTTCACCATGTCATAAAAGGTTACTTCTCACACTCTTTATGAGTGACTTGTGTGAAGTAGATAAATGTAGATAATTGTTGGATTGATACAAGTTAGAAAATTCTGGCTCAAGTGAAGACATGAGGGGTTAATTCAGGCAGTGTGTTTAATTTATGATCCAGTCAATATATGGTCTCTGAAAACTTATATTAAAACTTGTTTTTTCCATCAGGATAAACAATAGGAGTGACAGACATATATCTGAATGGTCTATCATCCTAGAACAGTGTTTCCTACATTTGGGAACTTCTAAGAAGTATGGACTTCAGCTTTCAGAATTCCCCATTGAGCATTGCTGGCTCAAGAATTTTAAATTGATATCCACAAACCTTAAAGTTTCCAAGGTTGGGAAACACTGATCTAGAACTACTCTAGGTATCACTGCCTATATTCAGGTGAAAACATATAGATTGGGAGAAACCAGGTTTGATAGCAGCAAGAGAGGATCTTGGAGTCTTAGTGGACAACAAATTAAATGTGAACTAACAGTGTGCAGCGGCAGCAGAAAAAAAGCCAATCCTAAATTGCATTAACAGAGGGATACTGTCAAGATCAAGTGAGGTACTAATATTATTCTATAAAGCTTTAGTAAGATCACACCTAGAATATTGCATCTAGTTTTGTTCACCACATTATAAAAAAGATGTTGAGACTCTAGAAAAAGTGCAGATGATTAGGGGACTGGAAACTAAGACATGTGAAGAACGGTTACAGGAACTGGGCTTGGCTAGTCAAGTGAAGAGAAGGCCCAGGGGAAACATGACAGCAGTGTTCCAATATTTGAGGGGCTGCCACAGGGAGGAAGGGGTCAAGCTATTTTCCAAGACACTTGAAGGCCAGACAAGGAATAATGGATGGAAACTGAACAAGGAGAGATTCAACCTGGAAATAAGGAGGAATTTCCTAATGGAACAATCGACCAATGGAACAACTTGCTTTCTGGAGCTTGCTGGACAGCTATCTGTCAGAAATGATATGGGGTCTTCCCGCTTGGGTGGGTAGGGGTTGGACTAGATAATCTACAAGGTCCTTTCCGACTCTGTTATTCTGTTACTGTCCTATTACTGAAAACATCTCAGTTGCTGGATCCCCTTAAAGCAGTCTTCAAGATAGATCAAAGTCAGCCAGATGGTTGATGCAGTGTTCCAATTTAAGTTCCATCCCTTTTGAAACGTGTTGATAAGATGTTCAAAAGGGGTATAAGGTGTGCATTGCTAAACTCTGCCATCTGGCTGATTTTGACTCCCTCAGTAGATGCGATGCTTCTGTTGAAAGTTTGCTGAAAAGAGAAATAAATTGTTCTCATCTTCATCTGAACAACCTTTTTGGCACTTGTGCTGATATCATTACAAACTCTCTCTTCTGCTGCATTATTTAATTAAATAACAAATGGATACATTCAGAAGTCATAGAGCTCACAATGGAAATAATTAAATGTGATTAATAAACACAATCTCTTTTCATTTTCACTAACAAGCTGCAAAAATTCTATAGATCATATACATTTGTAACTCTATAATATATTATAAAAGTATAACTGCAGCTAATTTTCTTGGAATGCAGTAAGGATTTTTTTTTTAAAAAAAAAACCTCATGTATATTTCCAGGTGGGGGGTGTTTAAAAAAAATCAGTTTTGGCAGCTGAATTGTGGTACTATTGAAACTTTTTTAAAACCACCCAATGGTTTTAAATGGTCTGATATCACATGATGAAATTATGTTGAAGACTTGGCTATTAAAACTCCTAAGTTTGTGGCTTTCACTCTGAATGTATTTGTATTTTTCAAGTTTCATGCATTCAGCTGTAATTTATGTGCATTTAGCCTTGGGAAATGATGCAATGACTTGGCAGAGTTTAAAAGATGCAATTAAAGCTCTGTTGTTAGGCATGTCACATCTGGGGTGGACAACCTTGCCTGGAGAAGCAGCCTTTTCTGTTAATATATTGTAATGATATCAAACTCCCTGGGCTAAGATGTGATGCTAATTTTTAAATTTTGGAATCATCAGGAAGGTGTTATAGAAATAACCCCAAACTAATAACAATACAGTTAGAAGCAATTATTTATGTCTCACTAGTTCTACTCCACAATTAACCCAGCCTACATTATATCTGGTTATTGCAAATTGCATTTTTTATCACTGCATTTGCAGCCCTGAAAGGACAGAACCTATGGAACCTTCTTCTTTATGATAACCTAGGAAGAATGTGTTCCATTGGCTTACTAACATTTTAAGCTAAGCTACATAATGTTTCTTTTGTGCAGATGAAATATTGCCATGCATATGCTAGCATTAGACTATACAACTAATTCAAATTAATTTTCTATATAAAGGTATAGTGAAGGATACAGGCATAACCATGATTTATAGACTTCCCTTGTGATGACAAGAGTAATGCTTCTAATGTGATTCAAATATTGACATAGAGAAAACAGCATGGCTTTGATAAAATGCCATCCTCGGTAAAATTGGATAAACATCCTTCCTTACAATTCTGGGAGTTTCTACATGAGAGACTTTGGAAGTGCTTGATCATTATGTCTCCTGGTTGAAAGCTTGATTTATAAAACATGAACAGAATTCACAATAAAAAGCAAATGAAAGCAATAGTTGCTGTTGTGCGAGCTGTGGGAGCCTGTTCTATCAAAAAGGTTTTGGAGCATTAAAGTCAATGTATTATTTCCTTTCCAGGCTGGAAAATCACATTTTCTGTATACAGATAGTGTAACATTGATATTGTACTGTTATGCAATGACCTTCTCTAACTGCAGTGTATCCAAAATTTTGAGCATTCTGTACCTACTAAATGGAAAAAAATGCATTTGAAAGGAGGCAACACCAATTTGTACCTGTTAAATGCAATGTGGATGGCTGGCAAATTGCAACTGAGAAAGCAATAACCTCAGTGGTCTTTTTTTTATTTTAGCGGGATTGGATTACTCATATGAGAAAGAATTCACAGCCATAAGATTTTGCATTTTAAGTGTGATTGTAATAACAAAGGTGATAGACAAATTAGCTTAAATCACATTATAGTGTGTTTCAGTAAACATTGCATTTGGATACAGATATGGTATGGCAAAACACTCTTTAAAACAGAATGTTAAAACAGGAAAAAATATGAAAAGAAGGTCTAGGGGTGACATGACAGCAGTGTTTCAATATTTAAAGGGCTCTGCAAGGAAGAGGGAGTCAAGCTATTCTCCAAAGCACCTGAAGGCAGGACAAGAAGCAAGGGTGGAAACTAATCAAGATTCTTTCCAACTCTGTTATTATTCTATTCTATTGCAGGAATAAATGAATGAATCAATTAATCAATCAACCCAAACTTTTGGATTGCTATTATCTTTTGGCCTGTGATGTTGGGGAGAAGAGGAAACATATATTTTTATTTGAAGGCAAGGGAAACTTGCAATTATTGAGTTCACTTCTTCTTTTAATCTCAAATGCTAAAATAGTTGACATTAAGGTCTAGTTTGGATGGGGTGCAGAGTTGTAGGATGATTCATCAACTAAATGATTTGATTGGAAGAAATTAATTCAGAACCCAAACATACAATTCAATCAAATGCTTCTATTACAAATCCTTTGGCTCATCAGAAACATTGATCTGTAAGGATAATCCCAACAGAGAAGAATATGCCAAGAATTATAGAAAGTGTTTGACAGTTTTATTCCAAATATTCAAGAAAAACTGTAAATAGTAACTGGACACAGAAGATTTAACAATGGATATTAATACTCTAAAGGAAACAGTTGATTTAGCCGTATTCCTTAGAATTCATTGAGAACACATTTTTAAATAGGATGTGATATATTAGAGGAGTCTGTGAACTAGATTATAGCACTGGCATAAACCATAATATGAAAGAGTTATTAGTCAAAAGATTGTAAACTTGATTTTGGTGGGAAAGGTTGGTATTATTTAAAAATAATACCTATTATTGTTTTTATTTTTAATAAAACAATCATTTTTTTTATTAAAAACTCTTCTTAAAAATTCAATCCTTGAAATAGTCAGTCTGTGATTTACAACTACAATTGGAACTGAAAATGTTCATTGCTAAGCAAGGCGGTATATCACACCCATAGTTGTTGACCAAAGCACTGCAGATTTTAAGTAAATCATTGCAATTATTGAGCAGGCTTCTCCCATTTATTTTGCTTGTTGGAAGAAGATTGGGAAGGTTGCACATGGCAATCACATGATCCTGGATGTTATAACTGATCAAAATACATGCCAGTTGCCAAATGTTCTGAATTTTGATCAGGTGACCATGGGAATGCTATGACAGTAATAAGTTCAAAGATCAGTTGTAAGTCATAATTTTCAGTCTGTTGTAACTTTGAATGTTCACTAAATAAATGGTTCTAAGTTGCATCTGAATATTTAAACTTTTCCTACACACGATGTCTCAATAGAGCTGCACCCAATGTGTTTGGAAACTTGTAGTGATAGTAAAACAAAAAAATATATTTTTATTTTGCCAAGATAAATGGTATAGTAGTTAAGAATCTGGACTGTGCATTTTCTAATCATCTAAAACTGATAAAGAGAAATAGTTACTGAATGTTACTTTTTAGTATGGGTGGGAAAACATCAAAATTATCTGTCTGTGGAGATTCTCAGTCAGAATGATTGTCCCAAAAGTGCTTTTTTCAAAAGGCAACTGGACTTTGTTTTTTCTTGAAGACATGTTGCTTTTCTTTAGAACTGAAGAAACTTCTTGGACGAGAGGTGAAAATTTTTCAATGCTAAGCAATGAAAGGAAAAACAAAGAAAGTCTAGTTACCTTTTCATAAAGTACCTTTGGGATATCAAAGCTATCACTCTCAAATAAATGATGAGAGCTTAACTATTTCCTCTGTGCAATTAATTTTTAATACCAAAAGGCAATTACCACCTTTTTTCTTCTTCTCTACAATTCTGTTTCTTTAGAACCTTGTCTTAAGTTTAAGCCAGGGAGTATTTTTGAAACAATGAAAAATGGCTGTATGGAGCAGTGGTGGGATTCAAATTTTTTTACTACTGGTTCTGTGGGCGTGGCTTAGTGGCCATAGCAGGGGAAGGACACTGTAAAATCTCCAGTCAGAGGTGGGATTTGCCAGTTCTGTGAACTACTCAAAATTTCCACTGCCGGTTCTCCAGAACTGGTCAGAATCTATTGAACACCACCTCTGTATGGAGGCTGATTTTCATCTCCTAAACATTCTATCATTAATTTTCCTTCTTTTTTTTCCTTTGAACTTTCAGATTGGATAAAATGTCCATACACTTGTAAATGAAAATATACAAAAAATGGCCAGTGGGATTAAACTGTTAGTTATTAATATTCTTCATATAGTTCTGTGTATTAGGAACTAATCATTGCAACCTCCAAGATTGGAATAAACCTTTGCATAAATGTAACCTCACTTAGGATGATATGTTCTTAAATTTAATTATCAATATACCTACCTACCAAGACAGTTACCAAATTAATGCAATGAGAAATGCAATCAAATGCAACCAAATTAATGCAATGAGAAAAAAAGGATTTTTTAATATTGAATTTTATTTGGTATTATTGGACCAAATATTGAAAAGTGTCAAAACAAATAGGGTTTACTTACTTTTTCATGTAAGACAAATTAGAGATGATATAAACTTTTCATTATATATTAATCTGTCACTCTATCAAACCTTGTTAATATTTTTCTCTTTGAGAAAATACCATATAATTAGATCTTATTTTATTATTTCAACATTCTTCTGTTGTAAAGCTTATTTTCCTAATAATTATGTTGTTTAATGCAATTACAAGCATTACAGATAGTTCTCGATTTACAACAGTTTGTTAATGATCATTCAAAGTTACAACAGCACTGAAAAAGGTGACTTACGACAATTTTTCACACTTATGATCATGGCACACATCAAAATTCACATGCTTGGCAACTGGCATGTTTTTAAGACAGTTGCAATCCACTGGGCATGTGATCATGCTTCGCAACCTTCTTACAAATGAAGTCAATGTGGAAGCCAGGTTTACTTGATAACTGTGTTACTAACTTAATAACTACAGTGATTCATTTAACAACTGTAGCAAGAAAGGTCGCAAAATAGGGCAAAATAACTATCTTGCTTAGCAAAATTGGACTCAATTTTGGTTGTAAATAGAGGACTATGTGAAATGCCATTTAAGAAACTTAACATAGCTTCTTGGGATGAAGATAATAATGGAAAAATATTCACTATTGATAATTGAATATAGCTTCTCTTGTTGGTGCCCTTCAGGGTACTAGATGAATTCTAAACCAGTCCTTTTCTGTAGGAAAATTATTCTAATACCAGTAGTTTGATGTTAGGCATAACACCAAAGCATCAGTATCTCCAGATAGTGAATGAGAGTGGAATAGGACAATTTAATTAGAGAAGTTAAATGATTGTTCTTTTCTTCATCCCTTAAAAAATAATAAACCAACCAAGAATAATTTTTAGGAGAAAAAAAGAAAACGCTTACAAGGAGTATTTAAATCCTAATAGCATTTGTCTAAAAAAAAAAAGGAGCCTAAATGTTTTATGTTTGCTGAGGTTAAATTGCTTTGGTTGATTTAGAACAATTGTAAAAAATTTGGATAGATTAAGAAAGATTTTAGGAAAAGTAAATTGAAGTTTTTGGAACAGTTTGTTGAATTTACAGGAGGAGCGGGAAGATGGGAAGGAGGAGGAGGAGAACGGGAAGAAGGTGAATTTTACATTCTGCTATGGAGACCAGTGCACCAGAAATCAGAGTTTGGAATAACCAAGGATCAGGACTGGGCACTGAGACATGATGAATAAAAAGCTGTTTGAACTGGATAGGACAAATGAAAGAATGTTAATTTCTTCCTCTTGGATTTGTGTTGGTACATTGGCAGTGCAGTGGTGTGAGAAACTAGTAGTCTGATGGATATGTCAGACTGAAGAGTTTTATGATACTGGTACTCAAGAATGAAGAATGATTGCATATTTTATGTTCTGGAAATACAGATGAGGGAGTGACTATATGTAGTCCTTGACTTACAATCATTTGTTCAACCATTTGAAGTAATGATGGTTTTGAATGAATGGTGGTTATGATCAGTTGTTGTTCCATGGTTGCATGATCATGACCTGACAACTTGGCAACTGTCTCATAATCATGACTCATTGCAAAGTCCTATGATCATGGAATCACAGTTTGCAAACTTTCCTGAAGTCTTCTCCAGAAAATCAATCAGGAAGCTGGCAGGGAAGTTTGCATGTCATTGGAATAAGTCTGCTTTCAATCAGTGCATCTTCCACCATATCCCCTTGTTGAACCTTCATGCATCCCCTTGTATCCTCCTAATTCTGGCAAATAGTCTTGTGCTTCTCACACCCAGCAATAGCTACTTACCTGCCTGACAGCCTGCTTACTAATCACCTGGAACTTGCAAATTCCTGCTGGTTTTCGTATGGCATGGGTATCAGGACTTTTTTCCTTTGCTAAAGCAGGTATGGGCGTGGCCAGTGCATGATGCATCTGGACTGTGGGTCAGGAGTTTGACAATCCTGTCCTATGGATTTGATTGTAGGAAGCTGGCAGGAAGTTGCCTCACCTAATTGCTGTTAACAATGGCAAGTGGAATAGTGATTTTGATTGTGCCTTATGGCTGCATTGCACAGCGTCAGAAAATCCAGTCCCAATTGCCCATTGTGGTTGAGAATTACAGATAACAGATAATCACAGTTGGAAGGTACCTTGTAGATCATCTAGTCCAATCCCACCCCTGCCCAAGCAGGAGACCCTGACAAATGGGAGTCCAATCTCTTCTTGAAAGTCTCAAGTGATGGCGCTCCCACAACCTCAGGGCAAGTGTTCCCATTGTGTGATTGTTCTCACTGTCAGAAACGTTTTCTTCCTTATTTCCAGATTAATCTGCTTCTTGTTCAGTTATCAGCATCCATTAATTGCCATTGTCTGGCCTTCGGGATGCTTGGAAATAGCTTTGACCCCTCCTTCTGTCTGGCAAGCGCCCTGCAAATATTGGAATACCGCTACTATCGCTGTCCGCTGGTCGCTTCTGCTGCTCAGTAGACTAGTCATGCCAGTTACCTGTAACCGTTCTTCATATGATTTCAGCTTCCAGTCGCGTTTTGGCACTATCATCGCTAGCTGTTCTTCTCTGTACTGTGGTCTAGAGTCTCAACATGCTTTTATTGTGTGGGGGTGACCAAACTAGATTCAGTATTCCTGGGTGGCTTACTAAGCTTATAGAGTTAGTATTCAGTTACCTGCATTTACTTGATTGTACTTTGTAAGTAGACTGTGGGTGTGATGCATTGTTTTTGGCGGGCTGCGCACACCGCGGTCTATTTTAGTGGTTGTCCACTAAGACTCCTAAGATACCTCCACAAGCTTACTGCTATGAGCCTGGTTCACCCCAGTCTGTATGTGTACTTTTGGTTTTTCTTGCCTAAGTGTAGGACTTTACTTTTCTCTACATTGAATTTCATTTTCATTATGTATAAGCGGATATAAATGAATGCTTCAGAAGTACCCACTGATATACATAAAATAGTTGATGTTGGTGAAAAAGATGATGAAGTCCAATGAGATGGTGGAGGAAAGATGTCTAGGATGAGATTCTGGGAATGGACTAGTAAGGGTCTTTATTGAAACTGGGAAAGTACAGTGGGGCTTAACATGCCATTCCAGGAAAGGAAAACCAAGGGTTGGTGTGGCTCTCTTAAGCCCTATTGGTCCAATTCTGGGAAATCATAGACTCAGGCTGCTCTTGATATATGGCCTGTCTGTTCTCAGTAAGACTGTTTCCATCTATAATATAATGTGTGGGTGGATAGATCTGGCATGACACTAGGCTGGCATCTATGGGGTAACTTCCTGAATTTCAGGGACCTGTAATTATGACTCTACATAGCCTCATAAAACTCAGATACTCCAACTATATAGCATATATATTTTCTAATAATTAGGTCCCCTTCTAGTTCAGGTTATCTAATTGTATCCTTCAAGACAGTGAAATCTTAGCCATGTTTTGATGTACTTCCATTATTATTGATGCATAGATTTTTGAGTGCCATGATTTTAGCAGCTGTGTGCAAACAGCTTATGAAGTCTTTACATGTACCGTAGCACCCCATTTCAAGTAAGTTCAAAGCGGTGGTTTCGGTCTCACTGATTGTTTTGACTATGTTTGAAGCAATTACTTCATGTCTGAAGTAGTACAGTTTTGAACTCTGAACAATTCTGGAATGGTGATGTTTCTGGCAAGCTCAGTAGAGTCTACTTTTATGTGTCACTAATTGTTAATACATTTTTAATACTCTTAGCATTTGAAATTAACAAAATTTCTGAAGTATGCAAAGTCAGCTCGTAGAGGATAATATACATTCGAATGGAAGGGAATATCGATAGCTCAGGATTGAATGTGGGGTCCTTGATGTTTTCTGAGCTATGTTGTTTTTCTTGCATATGTTTCATTATCCAACTAGGTAATATCATTACTAGAAGGGAGTGAAGTTTGCTTTCTGTTTATATATGTCAAAGATACTCAGACAAACAATTAAACTGTAAACAACGGCCTAATCAAGAATCTATCAAATAGATTCCCACCAATACTGATAGGGAAAGACACTTTGTATATAAACAGGGACCAAACCCCATTCCCTTCTAGTATTGAAAATTTTAGCTAATTGGGTAATGAAACATCTGCAAGAAAACATCTACATTCAGAGAACATCAAGGATCCAATATACGTTTTTGGAGGTTGCAGAATTCCTTGCAGCATAAATCCCATCTCTGCAGCATCTATGGAATTTTTATTATTTCAAAATATGAGCAGTCCGTAGCTGCATGCTGTACAGGACAGCTTTTTTATTCTAAGGTGGCAAAAACAGGATGACTAGTAGCAAATTTTCTAACTAATAAAATGTTTAAAACTCAAAACATTTTATTTATGTAGTTCAAAAAACCTTATAACCTTATTTAAATAAGATAATACATTACCATTCTCTTTTTAATTTATAGCAATATGCACATACACCATATTTCCTCTGGTATAAACCAGCTTGGCTGATTATGCACTTATTTTTGTAGAATTCAGTGAAAATGTTCTCATTAGGAAAAAAAACTGATGCTTTCTTTTTTAGAAGAATACCTTTTCCATACATATGGTAGCCCCTAGATAAGGCAGGAGAGTACATTGAGAGCAATAAGGGGAAAAGGAATTCGGTGATTATTGTCTGGATAAAAACCTCAATGATATTCCATAGAAATATATGAAAAGATAAAATTCATTACCACAATAATGACAGTAAATCAGGCTTATTGATGCTTTTTATTGTGAGATGGGGAGTCTGGTAAAAAACTAGAAAATGACCATGATATAACAAGGAACTTAAAAAAATGAAGCTTCAGGTTTGTAACTCACATATATGAATACAGGAACAAATTGGCACATAAATGTTAAACATTGTTCCCACACTGTTTAGAAGATTACTCTAGTTCGGTTTCCTTAAAGAAATGAGTGTTTTATGGTAAGGTTAATAAAACTGCAGAGCATCATGCTATTTAGTCATACATGAATTTCAAAATTTAAGAGCTTTATAGTAAAAACTGGGAAAAGGTGAAATGAATTGATTGCAGTTGTAAATTGATACATTCCATTTTAATTCTCTTCTACAGTCCAAGGCAAGTATAAATGTTAACATAACACTGTTAAATCAATCTCAATGCAAGAGAACCAATTGCCTCTCTACTTTAAATCTTATCAACTTTCCAAATTTTCATACTAAAATATATTATTGTATTAATACAAACTACTGTATTATACACTACTGTGTAATAAATAAAGAAATATAAAAATAAGACACATAAATATAAAAGTTTTCTAAACCTAAAGGTACATATGTCAGTAAGAAGGGTATTAATACTGCCAGATTTGAAAACATACAGTACAAAACGTTGCACAGATCTAAAACTAAAAGAAAGAAAATAATACTGATAGGTTAAATCAGCTAACATTGTCAATAAATGGGGTCCAGAATAACTAACATTTGGAAAATATGAGCCCAATAATATATCATGTATTTGTCTGAAATAAAGTGAGCCAATATAATAGATTTGAAATTTCCCTTCATAATTATTGTAGAGAAATTCTCCAGATAAGTAATGAAAAAGCAACAACTAAGTGTGAAGAATTACTTTATGAAATGTACCAGTGCTTTTACTTCTCTGATGGCTGGGTTTTTTTGTCCCATGATTTTGTTTACTGAAATTTAATACAAATCAACAAATGCTAGTTATTGTAGGCCACACATTGGAGAAAGGCTGCTCAAAGCCTTTAAAAATACTGAGAAATGGCACTTACAGCACACAGGGTCTTGCATAAGGCCAAAAGAGATTCAAAGCTTCATGTCATATCCTTCATATTTTTTACTACACACTCCAGACACAATTACAAACACTGATTTTGACAACTTGGCTGTCCTCACCAGTATTAACACTGTTAGTCCCTGCAATCAGAAACCCACCACAATCTTTCTTTTCAAACTATATTTTCAACCACATGAGTAAACTTCAGTCCTTCTATAAGCTGCTCCCTTAAGGCTAACAATACACTTTAAATGAGAACATGTTCTACTAACAACATCTAAATGTTATAAACTGCTACCTTCTAAGCTGAATTTACAAAGGTAGTCAAACACTGTTTGGAACTGTGTCATAACTTTCTGCTTAAGGGAAGTCTGTAGTGCAGAAATTCTCACATTTTAAACATATAATAAAATACTGAAGCGGAATTAGCAGAATTGTTTCACTGATAAAGAAAAAAAGAAAAGAAAATCTCTCCCAATTGTACAATCAAAATATTAAACAAAAAAAGAATACTGATGGTAACAAATTGATGTCCAACACATACCAAATGTTTCCTGTAACATGTTAACCTATTTGCTTCCAGAGTCATCATTTTCTTCCAATCTGTTTCAGGTCACAAACTTGTTTCTAAATTTGAAAACTGTGAAAAATTACTAGATTTGAGATTCAGGCACACCTGGATATATATATTTTTTATATTTTCTGTTTTTTTTAAATTTTTGTTACACAGTAGTGAACAGGAATCACAGTGCACAGACTACTGTGCTTCCATAAAAAGCATGTAGAGTATAGAACAACTTTCATTACTACTTGAGATTCTTTCTTTGTGTATAAAATCTCATCAATTACTCTTTATTTGTTGCTGCCTCTGACATTAGCTCCTCTTTTAATATAACTTCTGGTTTAATACTGTTTCCTTCATCTACGGCTTCTTCATCCTTCATGCTTTCTTCAGTTATGTCTTCTTCCTCTTCCTCCTCTTGTGATTTTCCACATTCTTTTTCTTTTTCCTCCATCTCTTTGTCTTCATCTTCTTCTTCTTTTTCACTGTCTTCCTCCTCTCTTGTGAAGCTTTCTCTCTCATCAAAGTCAAGCTGTGAGGGAGAAGCTCCAGCCTCTGCATGCTCATTCCCCAGGTGCTCCTGTGTGGCTCCTTCTAGTTCTGTGCTGTCACGTTCCTCAGCTTCCCTTTTACAATAGGAGTAGCGGTGATTCATGTGTTGAGAGTAAGACCCAGAGTGAGAAAAGCGTTTGCCACATTTGTCACATTGATAGGGCTTCTCTCCAGAGTGCAGTCGCATATGTTCAATTAAATGATGCTTATGTTTAAATGCCTTTTTGCAGATTCCACACTCATGAGGTCTTTTACCTGAAAAATAAAAATGAAATTATTTCCCTGGAGTATATTTTGCTTGAATGGGGACTTAGTCATTGCACCTACACTGCTGAATTTTTTTAAGGGAACCTCAAACAAAAATTAGTTCATCGAAGCCAAAAGTAGGGTACCATTCTCAACCATCATTACAAGAGGCCTCTTTTTGACTTCTCATCACAAACAACTGGAGAGAGTGAGAATTGTTGGATTTGTTCTTATAGATTGTAAATAGGAGTTGGTCATTTGTAATTCTATCATAGTATCACAGGTACCACACTGAGATTTGCAGGCTCTTAAGCTTTCCAAAAATTCTAAATAAGGATCTGTGAGAGGGTGAATATATTATATAAACAGATATATAATTTAAATAAATGAATTAGTTACAACTTGTTCCAGTTTTCAAAAATGTTTCAGACTAGCAAGGAAAATATGCTTGCAATCCTCTGAATCTATTTATTATCAATACCAATGTGTATCTGGTAAAGTTCTGAATTAAAAATTGTGGTCACTTCATTTTGTGTTCACATACCTGTATGCTCATATTTATGCCTTAAAAGCGAGCTACTCTTT
This sequence comes from Laticauda laticaudata, assembly GCA_004320025.1. Lineage (NCBI taxonomy): Eukaryota > Metazoa > Chordata > Lepidosauria > Squamata > Elapidae > Laticauda > Laticauda laticaudata. Next base: position 15,286 of record BHFT01011853.1, read on the forward strand.
TGGAATATTTTATCACACAAATCACATGCATACATTCCACTTTCTGTTTTTCTCATCTTCTTCTTCGGTGGGGTAGAATCAGAATCGTTTTGATCCTCTACATTTGATATTCCTTCTGAGCTAGTGTCTTGTCTTTCATCCTAAAAAAATCAAGGGACAGAATTCTTAATCTGTTGAAATATAATATTGATAATAGACAATAATAAAAAGCAGAAGCAATGTTTACTGCACTTTGGTAACTCATTTCATCTCAGCTGTGACATATCCATAAATACTGTTCTGTTAATAGCTGGAAGATCATGAATCTTAGAATGAGAGATATGAGGGCTATCCATAAAATAGATTACGTTTTCATCTGTAGCAAGAAGGGGCGGAGTTAGTCTTTGGTCTGTGCATCCGCCGCTTAGTCTGCATCTAGTCGTGCTAGTGGGAGGTTTGTATCCTTGCCTGTTATTTCACAGTAAACGTTTGAAATGTGTGCTGCAATTGAAAATCCCACGAGTTGTGAGGTGCGATCAGTGATAAGGTTTTTGTTGGCAAAAAACTAAAAATACCAAAAAACCGGCGATTGAAGATATTTTTCGCAACCTGTATGAAGTAACGAGGAACAACACATCAACTGAAAGGTGGAGTGCGCCAAATAGTGCAATTAAGTTTAAAAATGGATGAACTAACGTTCATGTGATGAACAGCAGAGTGGACGTCCGACCCCACGCATTGAGTGGACTGATGCAATGGTCGTGAAAGTCGATGACAGAGATTCGTGAAAGAGCGCCATTTCACAGTAATGAACTTTTCCGCTTAGTTTTTCCACAAATTTCACGCAGTTTTGTTTGCATGAAATTGTTAGCACAAAGAAGCTAACTTATACCACAAATTTTGTGCAGATGGTGGCCAAAAAGCCCTCTCCCCGTCCTGACAGCAACCAAGAGTCAGCGAGTATGGCTGCATCATGTGACATTTCTGTACTTTTACGACATAAGATGGAGATTCATTCTTGATCGAATCGTAACTGGAGATCGAGACTTGGGTCAAACAGTGAACAGTGAGAACCAATCATTGCACGTCTATGGAGTGGGGGCAAGTACAATTCCCCCCAGCAAAACCAAGAAAAACTGTTTGTCAACCATTCTCCGCAAGGAAGATTATGGGCAAACTGTTTTTGGGATAGGCAAGGTGTGGCCAACGACACCGACACTGCGGTTGCGAGAGAGAGAGAGAAAGCTGTGAGACAGTGATTCTGAGAGAGCTATCTATAGAGAGATCAGAAAAGCCATATTCAGACAGCAGGACACTTGATTTGCCCCCACCAATCAGTGTAACGAGCTCATACTAGCCAACAGAAATTTTGTGTTTGTCTATGTATCTATTCGTGCGCCACAGCCACATCTATCTCTATGTCAGGCAAATCGCATTAGCGACCGAAGTTCCTGAATGCTTTCAAGGGAGATTTTCCTCATCCCGTCACTACGATCTTGCACAAGCGACCTCCCACTTTGGTTTCCGAGGAGAAGACCCTGGCATTGAACATCAGTGCTTTGACGACAGACTGTGGAACTGTGGGTGGGCGTGAACTGAAACTGGCTCAAATACCATGAGGCTGCAATTTAATGAACAATGGAATTACACAAGCTTGTTGGCGAGCGCGGCTAATGATAAGTGCCTCAATTTGTTCGGTGAATATGTTGAAAAGTAGTATTTAAGTGTCACTTTCAAGTGTAGATAATAAAGATTTTTTCCTACACTTTGTTTTTTTTTTCTATTGCAAAACTTAATCTATTTTGTGGATAGCCCTCGTATTTATGTTTAAGACTAGCCCAATAGACACTCTTGGTTAATCTAGGGAATACTAGTGTAAAATAAAGGTTTTATAAGAAAAATATTTGTAAATTGAAAAATGCTGAAGGTAGTTTAATATCTTGTAAACATTCATAATATATTTGCTATAAAGATCACTCGTATGATAGGTAGTACTCATGTAGTAATTCCGTTTTAAATGACTATTCATAAATATTATGCTGATGAAGGGAATAATTTCCCCCCAACAATAGGTGCAATTATGTTCAAATTTGGTTTGACCATACATACCACGTAGTGGTAGTGAAGCAGCTTGGAAGGTCAAAAACAAAATATGTATTTACCAGAAATCCTCCGACTCCTTACCTTGCTTCTTATAGAAATATTGTGCAAAACCACAAAATTGCTGAACTAAGGAACTGGAAGTAAGCATGTTTCAATGAATAAGGATGGGTCTGGAAAATAACAGAAATGTACTTCTCCTTTTTGGTATAGTTTAACATAAGAAACGCCCTGAGCTAGGCTGAGGTTATGAAATGTATAAAAGTGACGCCTCAGGAAGAGCCAGGGGTTCAGAATTTGCCATGCTAATGATCTGAACCTTTGTGCACAAATAAAACCTGTACTCTCCAACCTTTCGTGGTCTTGTGTCCTGATTTGGAAGCAAGATTTGCTGCAACAGTAGCACTAACATTTTTTTACTACTGGTTCTGTGGGTGTGGCTTGGCAGGGGGTGGATAATGTAAAATCTCAATTTCTACCCCACTCCACGGGATAGATACTCCAAGGGATGGATAATCCCCATTCCCTACCCACCCCACTTACCTGTTTTTCAGCTCCATTCTCCAGTGCAGGGTAACAAAAGAAGACCCAGTCAATCAGCTGGGACTTGGGAGGCATATAGGTGGGGAGAATAGATGGGGGCAGGGTGGTATTTACTAGTTCTCCAAACTACTCAAAATTTCCACTACCAGTTCTCCAGAACTGGTCAGAACCGGCTAAATACTACCTCTGATACTACAGTAATATTAATGCTAGTGCTGCTGAACAACAGAACTTCATCTAAATGAGATGGTTTAGAGAACTTTGGCTGAACCAAATATTTTTGTAGCTTCCCATGGTTTGCTTAACTACCAAGCTACTTAGCAATCATTCTGCCAGAACCAATTTTGATTGTTCTGACAATACCAACAAGCTTAAAAAGAACTTTGTAACAGTTTTAAAAATAATATGACCATAGCAATTTACAAAATGTATTTTTCTTAGGAATTAAGTTTACATTTAGATTTGCATCAGTTACATAAGTATAGTTGCACTATGCCTGGATGGGTGGAAAATCTGACTAATTTTACTATGCCATTAAGAATTTCCCAATCAGTAGAATGTGAAATATAAAGTCATGAGGAATGTTTCACATGTATACATGAAGAGCAAGAGATAACAGCTCCATGTACTTAGAAAAGGCCATGAATTTGTAAGATTACTAACAACATCACTCCATTATATGGAACCAGACATCTCTCTGTTTGCCTTTTAGCAAGATGAGTGTTCTGAGGTGGCTTCTGCATAGACTACATCTGCTTTATTTTTATATAGCAGAACAGATTGGAGAAACAGGTGGACCCAAAATTTTCATTGACCTGAGATAGCAAGCCAATTTAGTTCTCAGCATTTGAAAGGGCACATATTTCTCTCTAGAAATCAAACTATAGAGATTTCATGTTAACTGTATCCATAAGTCAGTCTAAAACGGGGGGGGGGGGGGGGNGGGGGGGGGGGGGGGGGGGGGGGGAGAGGGAGAGAAAGCATATTAATCGAGACTTCACCAACTTACTCCCTATTGGCATGTCTAGGACACATCTTACCAAATATCTTGCCATATCCCATTTGACACAATTACATTTAATGCTCCCTACATTTGATTTAATTCAGCTTTACTGACATTTTAAAAAATCTGATTGGTAAGAAAAGAAGACAATGTTGTGGATAAAATCAGATTGGTAAGAAAAGAAGACTGTTGTGGATAAAATCAGAATGCTATGCTTACTGTGAAAACTTCATGAATATTTTTTAATGTTCTATGAGGCATGCTGAAAAATATTAAAGGGAAATACATGGTGTATATAACAACTGAAGCAACAAAGGGGGAGATGAATGACAGAACTCTAGGTAGACTAAAACAGCTACTAAAGGATTATTGCAGTATCCCAAAAGTGTTAATATACTGCAACTATTCAAATGGAAACATTTTTCAATCATTTGTTCCAATAGATCAAATAAGCAATACTTTTGATAAATATCCATCTTCAAAATATTTGACATATTAACTTGTCTATCCCTTTCATAGATTCAAAAATAATAGCATGTATCTTCAAAATTGTATTTATATCTTTCAGAAATATATTATAATGTAAAAGTGCATGCTAGACATGTATATTACACTATTAAACATCGCAGTTTAGTCATGTTCATAGAGAAGACCGAAACAATGGCAACATCACTCACGAAGTTTTGATTTGAGCTGTCCAGTCTTGGTTGTAGGCTATGTGATATTATTAAAGAACATCTGGGAAGTGTTATAAAATGTCTTTGTTTATACAGCATTCAGTATAAAGTACTTACACAAGAAGTAAAAAAAATGTTTTATCAGCCACATGTAATCACTGAAAGTAGCATATAATATTAGCAAAATTAAAAAAATACATTTTCCATATGATATCTGGTATTTTTGAGCACATTGCTAATGTACTGAAATATTAAGATATAAATGTTATAAATTAAGATATAAATATTAAGGTATAAATTTAGGTACCTGATTTCCATTGGCCTGCATCGGTTTTGGTGTTTCTTGAACTGTAGGGTTAACTGTGGTTGAATAAGTATAAGCTACCTGTGGGATAAGAATGGTTTGCTTATTGGCAGCAAGAGCTCTTAAGCATGGAACACTGTTCTGGTCAGCAATGGCAACAATTGTAGGTAGCTGGGCAGTAACTGTAGGAATAGTAATATTAATGGGATTGGCACTTGGTGGGATTACATTTACAACTGGTTCTGAGTCTGTAATACTGCTCTCTCTTTGTGGTTCTTTTTTTGCACAAGTTAAGTTCAAAGGTTCTTCCTGAACAGAATATGCACTGTTCTGGTAAACACTAGTGGATCGTTCCAATGATTCTCCATGTTGCTTTGGTAATGAAAGGTCAAGAGGTTCTATTTGTGGCTCTTCCTGGGCACTCTCGTTAAGATACAAGAAACCCTGTGCATTTCTAGATGAAGACAGGTTAAGGGGTGACGGGGGTGGTGTGTTTTGCTGTGAGCCATTGCAAGCTGATTCTGTTGATATAGTCTGTGGTTTACTGGTTTTAAAAGGACTTACAGCATTAGATTGGCTGTCCTGGTATTCATTTTCAGCTGTAGGTCCAATGTGATCATCATTATTAACATAGGTTTTTAATTTGTCAGGTTCAGGGGAAGGCTGGTCAGGTAATGGTAAAGAAATCTGGCCAGCTTGCATTTTTTCAAACCACTTTTTAACAACATCTAATGGCAAACTGACTGAATCAGCAATTTTGGAGAGCTCATCTGAGCTTGGTTGTGCATTTAACGCATGATAGGCTTTAAGGAGGGATAAAAGGTTTCTTAAAGGAGAGTGACCAGGAGACCGGTTAACGTCCCCTGCTTCTGATACAGCAGAGGATTCAGACTTCTCAACTTCTGCACCACTGAGCTGAGGTGGCTGAGAGGAATTTTTGATATCATAGTGCTTTGATTCTTGAAGTGCATTAGGTTCATCTGGACAGTCATCATGAAAAAGGCAAGTGCTATCATTGGTTTCTCTTTCAAAACTTTTTTCTTTTTCAGACTTCACTCTGAGATCTTCTGGTAGTTTCTCAGTTTTGCAGTTGTTATTTGGGGCAGAGTTTTCTTTTTTCAGATTCTGTGGTATAACCTGAAGAGGGCTAGGTTGCTCCAAACTGTAATTAATAATAATTTTGGTTGTCCCATCCTGATCAACCAAAGGAAGACTGATAGCTGAAATAAGGGAATGTCCAGCTTGTTGTAAGGGTGCAGTGTTGATTGTTTCTTGTTCTTTGGATGTAAGATTGGTGTGATTATTCTCCAATACTTGCCTTATTACATTACCATCGACTGCAACTTTAAGTACATTTTGAATGTCACTTAAGTTGATGCTTATTGGAGAAACCAGACCAACAGTTGGCAAAACAACAGCTTGCACCACGCCCTGAGTAGAACTGGTTGCCTGTAATGGGCTACCACCACTAAATACCCCATTTTGCAAAGGGGCTGAACAGTTGATTCCTGATGCAACCACTATAGGTTTGAATTCATAATCCACAGGTTCAGTTTTAATTTGGTTTACAGGGAGCTGTTCTTGTAAGGGCTTATTTTCTATCTTTTGTCGTACTTGTGGTCTTGTTGGGCTACCCGGGGATGCAGAAAGAGAAGGAGAAGAGCACTGAGATGTCTTGATCCCTGATCGTGCTCGGCCATTCACAGGCACCATTCCAATACATTTCTTACTGCTTATATGGGAGCTGTAGGAACCAGAATGGGAAAAACGTTTCTTGCAGTTTGGGCATTCATATGGCTTCTCTCCTGGATACATACATATATAAAAAAGAAACATTATAATGCAGAAATATTACTTACAATTATAGGATGGATTTACAAAACTAATACGGTACTTAAATAGTTCTATGAATAAAAGATGCATTCCAGATGAGGAAGGAAGCCTCCATTCTCCCTGATACGTATATAGCAACACCTTCAGATTTCCAGATATAGAATTAACATAGGTTGATTGAAATGTTATTCAAACTTTGTAATTGATGCAACACAACGTCTTTACACATTCACAGTTCACCTTCTTTCTACTAATAACAAAAGTATTTCCAATTTTTCTGCAAAGGATCTCTATTTCTTGTGTTTATATGTATGTATATTGCATAAAATGCTTCCAAAAACACAAATTTATATACAGGCCTTTTGAGTATGAGTAGTTCCACTGAACCACTAATATAGTATGGTATACATCTATCAAAATATTTTCAATGTTAATATCTAAAACAAATGATATAAAGACAGCATAGCGCTCATTCTGTGCTGGAGGCAAAGAACTCATTGGAAAGAAAATTATGTCAAAGCATTTTACATCATGTAAATCCTTATAGATAGAGTAATTCTAATTATTTGTACAAGAAGGTAAACAACTGGTGTATATAAAATTTCTATGAATTCATTAATAAAATTTTCTTGAAGCAGATTAGAGTATAAATATAAGATAGACCATGCACAGACAATATATTTTGATTCAATTCAATTATTAAATGTAAAAACAATAAGAGCTTAACCCATAAAATGATATGATTAAACTACTTCAATATAGTTTGAACACTGTCTATTTAATTTTATTTATACAATTTTATTCTATTTTTACTATTCACTGAAAAATCATATTCAAAATAGACAAAATTTATGTATGGCACAAAAGTTAAAAATATGTACAATGACAAACAAAATACCAGGATATTTACCACTGTGGATTCTTAAGTGTTCCTTTAAGTGATGTTTATATTTGAAAGCTTTTCCACATTCAGTGCACTTGAATTTTCGATTACCACTAGATTGTGTAACATGTCTCTATAAGACAAAATATGAAAATGAATCAGAAGACTAGGAATAATGAAGTTTGTATGTGTGCAAAATCTCTTATTTATAATAAGATACAGTGAATTTTAAACAGAGTTAAAAATCATTAGATGATTGACAATATTGCTTATGAAAAAGAACAAGAAGGAAACCAGGTGAGCCATATTAGAAAAACAAGCAACAAAAATCACTTTATCTTATATCTGAATTTCAGGCAGAGGTGGTTTTTCCATTTTACATGCCTAGGAAATCCCATAAGACATTCTGTTACCTATATAGAATCTGAATAAAGAAACATTATAAATATTATAGAAACATTATTTTTAATTATTGGAATTGATTTATCCATTTATATGCTTCTTGTTCTTACTCTTGACCTTGAATTCCTTTATGCATCCACATCATCTGACTATTCTAGATAGTCCAGTAACAGATATACCCAGTCACAATTTTTTTCTCCAAATAAATGCACATAAATCTTAATTCAAAAGTTACTACAATTAAAAGTTTAATAATCAATATTCCTAAACAACATTAAAGCGACTTTACTATAATTTTATAGTTACTATAATTACTGTAATTTTTAAAAAGCACCTTTTTGGAATATATAGAATACAGGTTTTTCACATAGAAAAAGTTTTTTTAAAAAGCTATTACATAAAGTAGATTACACAGATGAGGGTAAAGTCTCCCTTATGTCCAAAAAAGACTTGCAGGCAGTAAGGATCATAAACAAACTTGAACAGAGGGAATATAGTAGTTTGATGTCTTGCTATGTAGTTCTGCTAGTTCTCCCAGGAGTTGCCAAACTCTCCTCCTAAAATAGAGGTGTCAAACTCAAGGCCTGGGGGTGGATTTAGCCTGCAGGGTGCTTAGATCTGGCCCACAGGGCCTCCCTGGAAATACCGAAGGACCTGCCAGCAAAAATGAAGCTTGGGAGGGTCACACACAACCCTCCCACACTGTTTTCGATGGCAGAGGGTTGCAGGAAACCGTTGCAGCTGAAATGGAGCTTGTACGCCTGTTTTCACTGGATGAGTGCTCAGGCCACCACAGGCACCCCCTACACGAGTGACAGTGAACTGGCCATGCCCACCCTGGCACACCCACCCTGGACCCTCAAGGTCAAAAACAACCCTGATGTGGCCCTCAAATAGAGTTTGACACCCCTGTCCTAAAATATTCCCTACCCACAACTTGTGGGACATGTTGGTTAGAGAGGCCATCAGCTACTTCACTTGAGAAAAGTCCTCTCTGCCACTGATTTACCAGGAGATTAAATGGCAATCCCTTAACCAGAACCAGGACCACTACCTCATTAAGAATTGAAATCTGCAGTACATCAATAACACTGAACATTTTTTTTAAAGGAAAAAGAAACAGAGGATGATTCTTAAGAGGATGATCTAGCTCCTCCGTTCAGAGGTGGCTCCATTAAACCAAGATTTTCCAAAAACACAATGCATGTAAAAACAACTCTACCAGCTTAGATTGCAGTCCATAAAATAAAACAGATTCTATAGTGCAAATTAGTTTTACAAATCTTAGCTTCCTCCCTCAATTCACTAGATATGTATATTGGTAATAATATTACTAAATTTTTCATGGTTTCTCATTTCTGCATTGTCTGATTTAAGGTCTACATGATTCTTATCCTATTCTAAACATTCTGGGGTACAGATCAACATGGCATATTAGAAAGTGTACTACAGATTAATAAATATCTCTTCAAAAATTAGCAACAATTGATTGATTACAGCTATGAAGCAAGAGCCTTGCTAATTTATCTTGCATAGAATATCTAAAATGATTTCTCAGCATACTTTGACAGGTAAAGCTAAAAATAATTCTACCATTAGTATTAAGTTTTAGATTGGATTTATTATGTCCACTATATTTGTATATATGCTGATTCATATGAATATAAATATTGATATCAAACATACTTTTTATTATTGTGTGAAAATGTAATGATCATCTGCTTCAAGACATTACTTTAAATATATTGAACTGTATTTAACTAAATTCACTGTATTCTAAGAATTATTCCATAAACTATCTTGATTCCTAATATCTGAAAAAAATAACAACCTTTAGGCATCAAGTGGCTTTCCAGCCCAATAGGTCATTATTATCTGAATCAATAAACTTAGCATTTGTCCAAATTCAAAGATTCCCAAGGATCAGATAAGCATTTTTATGGTCTGATTGTATTTGGAATGAAGGACTGCATGAAATTCTGTCTATGCATTGGATGCAGTTTTATTTTCCAGTTTATGGCAATTAATTACATTCCAACTGCAGGATATACTCAAAAAATCTATTTGTGGAACAGAAGAAAGTAATGGAGTACTACATAAATAAAAGCTGTTCAATTCATGTCAGTATTCAGAAACAGTGCATTCATAAAGGGGAATAATGTGAATAACTAAATGTTGGTTATAGCAGTTATTCTTATTTTTCAGAAAACTAGAAATTAACCTAGTTAATATGTAGTTACCTAGTTAATGTAACATTGTGTAGAAGTTCAAATTGATATGACATATGAACTGATTAGTTATTCCCTTGAATGAAATTTGTCAATCCATCTGATGGTTTCAAACTATGGATCATATTTTGAATAACTACCTGTGAAGCTGGGCATTTGCTTCTTCCAGTCTTGGTTAGGATTTGAGTAAATGACATTGAGGGAGAGTGCAAGGCTACAGTAAGGTAGAAGAATGTGAAGCAGTGAAATGGAACAGGAAGACAGAAGCTTTGGATACTGGTGCTAAATTGGGAAAGAAATAAAAAAGGTATATTGGATCAGCGATTGATTTTGAGAAATCAGTTAGGAATTTGGGCAAGGCGGGGTCCAGATACTCAAGGAGAAGATGTGGTAGAATGAATAAGATCACTGAAGCTATGAATTTAGGAAAAAATGAAGAGTGTGAGGTTGGAACAAGAAAGATGGATAGATGAAGGAACATGGAAGAAAGTTTTGCAATCCATAGGATGTAGTATAGGAAAACTAGGGTGTAATATTCACTGGATTAAATGGGGCAATGTAAGTATAACAGTGTAGTGAGGTGTACAGTAATGAAGGAGGAAAGAAGGTTGGGGTGAATGCATATAAATGTAGTTTCTGGAAGTGACTTCATCTTGGAGCATACAGGGATGGTGGGAAGGCTGACCAGTGTTCAGAGTCTAACCAATTTGGCCAGACAGATAGTGGTGAATAGCTAGAGGTACCCTGTGATCCAAAAATCTACTAATGAAAACTTTGATGGCTGCATGTGGCACAGGGCCACGGTAGGTCTGCCTGGACTATTGCATTGGACTAATCTGACCAATCATATACTGGCTTTATTGCAGATCTGTTTCAGATGGGATAGATCAGGAAATAAATTTCACAGAAATGCTAAAAAGGGTGTTGGTACTTACCTGATACGCCCGTTCTCTGTGAACTGTGAAGAGCATCCAGAAGTGGGAGGTGCTTCAGTCTCTTC
>BHFT01011855.1:0-23635 GCA_004320025.1 Laticauda laticaudata
GAATGGATGGCAAGGTTTTTTGTCCATTTTACATCCTCTTTGCATCCGTTGGTTCGGTGTGACATGGGCTTTAGATTTTCAGAGAGTCAGCTTGCTGACCAAACTCTTCCAATTTTCAAAAATAGTCTCTAATAACTAATTAATCTTAGATTCTTTATAACATTTCCCCATATTGTTGAATACATTAGTATACATGATACATTAATTGAATAAACACACATATCTAGAAAGTATTTCTATACACTATTTGCCAAAACCTGTGGCAGCTTTTACATTCTAAAAACATCTTATTAAAGTATCTTTATGGGGATATTATTATGTAACTTTAGACTATATATATTGGTTATTGGATCTGATTACCATTTTGTTACATTTCATATTTTTGATGAACTTGACAAAGCTACAAAATATTGTATTCCGTTTTTATGTAAGTCAGAACAAAATCAAAATCCAAAAATTAAAAAATTGATACTTTTAAATATCATCATATCACTTCAGTTCCCAGAAACTTTAAAAATAACATCAAACTAATAACATCAAACTATAGCTATCATTAAAATGTAAAGTAAAATTGTAAATTTTAAAGCTAAACTTCCAAATCTTTGAAATTTTTCATAAAAAAGACTTGATTAAAAGTAAAATATGACTCTTGTTTTTTTTTTTTTTTTAAANTTTTTTTTTTTTTTTAAAGATAAAAACTAGGCCTGGAGGCAGCCTAAGAAACAAGAGACTTTTTCCAAGGCAAAAAGAAAAAAAAGGAAAATATCAAAAAGACATTGCTATATAGTGAAACAGTTCTCTTAAAATAAATTTTAATTACCGTTAATATTTCCCATCTTTTTATTTGCTCCAGTTCAATTACTTTTAAAAAATGTTCCTATGCCATGTTTCTTTTTAAATGTTTTCTTATTAAAAAGTTTTCTTATTAAATGTTTTCTTATTAAAATTTTTTCTTATTAAATGTTTTCTTATTATTATAATAAATAAGCTTAATAGTTATACCTCTACCATCTGGTTTACTTATTTGAAAATATTAGAATAAAAATTTTGGAAAAAAATAACAGGGTAACCAATAATTCTTCTTCTTAATAAACTATTATTTCTACGTTAAGAAAATTCTCTGCATCAAGGGCAAAGAAAAAGAAGAAAACTTATTGCAGAGGATATGAAATAACAAGATAAGTTAATAAATTTCTTTTGTTTTGTTTTTTTAAAAGCAAAAGCTTTCACTGCTACAAAATTGTCTTGTAATTTAGGAAGAAATGCATAACCTTGCTGATTTTTGCAATGTTAGAAAATGGCCCTTCATGTGATTATCAGAATAAAGTAACCCTTCAAAAGCTCAAAACCCTCAGCTTATTTAATCAACATCATGTTCGTGGGGCCTATGAAAATAAAACACAGAGAGAAGCAATAGGTTGAAGGTTACCCAGAAAGTCAATGTTTAATCTAGTAAAAAGGAATCATGTTTGAAATATCCCTCTCAATTAAGCCATATTTCCCTTAATATCAATTACAAAAGTAAATTCCCCAAGCAGTCATGGTGCTCAGGTTCTGGGTCATATTTGCTTTGAAACTCTCTGTCAGCCTTCAGCTCTCAATCATCTGTGGATGTTTTTTTTTCAGAGCATTTGAATCATTGTTTTCTTTTGACCTTGCCTGAACTCCACACAGTGCATTAGCGGAAGAATAATACTTGAACATTAAATGTTTGAGTGATGCACAGCATCAGACATATCCATCTGATTAATCTCTAATCACAGCTAACTGCATCTGAGTCACCATACATGAATCACAGCATCGTCTACTTTCTGAATCATATTGAAATAATTAAGCTTAATTTACAATTTGGAGTTAGGACTCGTGTTACATTAAATAATTATATTTTAAAAGTTTATCTTGAACTCTTGCAACAAACTGAATGCTGAAAAATTCTTCATGACAATTGCTGTTTGGGTGACTGTGTGACAAATGCATTTGATCACAAGCTTGGCATAACAAGCTCTAATTCACATTAGTACCATGTAGACATTTTTATGTATATTTTTATGCCTAATCTTTCTAATATCATTCAATGGATTAAATATTGTTTTATTTTTAAAAAAATTGAAAAGAATTAAAATTATACATATTTTCCCTTTTTTATTTAATTATGAGGCAATAGAATTAGGCATGAATATTCTAGTGTTCATTATACTTATCTCGATGTTGCTTTCAGTCTCCCTTGCTTTCCATACTTCAAAACATAACAAAGTCTTCCATAGGGCTATTTTCTGACTGGACATTGTATGCAGCTAGAATGGTCTCAAAATGGGATAGAAATATAATAAAAAAAAACCCAAGACAAATAGTACCACTTTATTTCCAACAGTAATGAGCTAAATAGAAATTCCAAAGAAATTCTCAAGCACTGTGGATTCGGAAGAAAGCAGAAACCTATTTGACAATATATATTTTTTGAGAAATCATGAGGTAGATTTTAAATGTTACTGGATTTAAAATTGAAACGCAATTTCAATTGCGTTACTGGAAAATTGTAAGAATGAAGACCAAATGAAGCTGTGTAGGCCTGTCTTTCCATTTTATCTCTGATATTGTCAAAACAATCTGGAGAAAATGTTAATTTTTCAACTCCAGAATTTGAAAATCGTCCTATTTTGCCAAATTTAGGCCATAAAATACGATAGTGATTAGACTTAGTTGAGCACTATTGAAGATTTTGCCGAAAACATGCTGTGGTGTTTGAACAAAAGGATTTCTCTTTCATATACTCCTTTTCTAATCTTCTGAAAATGGCAAGTACATTTAGATAAAATAACTTATTGTTTGTTTTCCTGCAAGTAAATTGTTAACCCACAAGGCATGAATGGAATTCTTTTAACATGTAGACCAGTATTTGAATTCCAACTGGTACCTACCTTATCCTAGGAGTCCTTGGTCAAAGACCCCAAACATTGTACCAGCCTACTTCAGATATGAGAGTAACAAGAACTAAGAGTGATGCTGGCTTGGATATTTCCTGGATTAACAATGTCTATGCCATATTGAGGAATCAATATAATTTCGTAATAAGTGGGCTACTGGAACAAATCACATGGAGATGTGACAAGATAACCTGGAACTGATGTAATGATATTATAATAGTATACCTAATAAATGGAAATATATGGAACATATAAGGAAACTATGGAGAATAGAAGATCTTCATCCATTCTAGCCGAGAAAGAGACAGCTATTCAGTATTTCAACATAATAAGAAGGAAATGTTCTATATGCAAGTGGTTGAATCCTAGGCTACTGTTCTGATTGGTCTAGATAAGTAAGAAGTGGATTGGTTCACTAGGAACCAATCCAGAAAGCTGCTGCAAAGCCGGCAATTTTAATAGAAATGCCATAGGCTGAAAAGCAGCAGCCAGCCTTATTAAAAGGCTGGGCGCAGCTGCAGCCAAACTGTTTCTATTCTGGACTACTGTTTGAATAAAACCCTTTTATTGTTGGATAACCCGGTCCTACCTCATGTGTTTTCAACAAAACACTGGCCGACGAAGGTGGGATCGTCACCTGAACGCGAAACCCTGCACGCGGTATAGATAGCCAGACGCCAGCAGAGATGTCTCGGAACGCAACGCACCCGCGCACGCACCCTTCAACCCTATGGCGCATGAGGATTGGGAGTCATACACAGATCGCTATCAAATGTTATCTTGGGAAAGTCAATGGAATGGATACATCTCGGGAACAACGCAAGCGATGCTGTATTTCTCACCCATTGCGGACCAACGGTGTTTAAATAGGCAAAAAGCCCTTGCGAAGCCCCGAGACGTCAAACAGCTAACGGTGGCCAGAACTACAAGAATCCTCAAAGCACACTACGCTTCCCGTTAGTGTCACAACTTAATAAAAGCGGCACGAATTCTAACCGCAGAGAACCAGCCGAGATGGGGGAGAGACCGTCGCGATTTTCGTGGGCTGCTCTATGGCATAAATGGGGGTGATGCGATTCTAAACAACGACGAAGCGGATGAGAGATCGGTGTGGTATTTAGGGGCTCAGAGGACATTACAAGTTGCCAAAGTAAGCTGTTAACAAGCCCCAATATCACTGTGACCGAAAGCAATCGCGGAAGCCATCGGCGCCGAAGCCGCAACAGAAATCGGCGGTCAAAATGAAAGGAAAATGAAACAAAAATGCCAAAGAAACCCAATACAAGAGAAAGAAGCAGCCTACCACCACCACCCATTTCGAAGAGTCGAGAGAGGAAACCGAATCCGAGCGAGAAGATGACGAGGTCCACGGTCTGGCTCGCAAATAACAAAAGGGCGCAGAAAGAAGAAATTGGTGGGAATGAGCTGGCTGCGGAGGAAACCATGCCGAAGCGAATACAGAATTTCTCGATTTGCTATCTGCAGGTACTGTAAAAACGCGGGCACATCGAGGAGAAAGTCTGACAGAAACAGAAAAAAAACTATTAGCCCCACGAGACGCCTAACGAGCAAAGAAGAGAAAGTGTGCAACAAAGAAGAAACGACCAATACAGCAACCAAAAACCGTCCACTAAGAAAAGCGCCCAGAACGGAAGCGGCAAAAAGGTTAAAGTGACCTCGTAAACAATCGAACAGGAAAGCCCTGTAAAGATGGAGGTGGACTCCGGTCCTTCCTGTGATGGTTCTTGGGGATATACCATAAAAAAAAGCTGATCCCAGAGACATGCAAATCCAGACAACTACCAAAAAGCAACCTTTGAACTCTAAAGGACTCATCAGGGAAACGATAATCCCTGTAATTGCATGGGATCAATTCTAGTCATTATAAGCAACACTGTCATAAAGACTGCCCGCTACACCATCGTCGACTCGGGACAGACGAGGCCTCCTGGGCATCGAACTAATGTTCGGCACCCTTGGGGCATCGGATGACCGGGTCGATCGAAGGAACCACCACCAATGGGAAAGATGACCTCATCCGCGAATTTCCAAGACGTTTGCGACGGCTCGTTGGCAAGTATCGGGAAAACCCTATCTCCTTTTGAGCCTAGATCCCAGAATAGCCCAAGAAGATCTAAAAGCCAGATCGAGTTCCCTTTCACTAAAGGCAAAGATAGAGGAACAACTCGACAAAGCTAATAGCCCAGGGTGGGGTTTAGAACCCTGTGGACATTGCCAAAATGGAAACGGCCTATGTTACACTCTAATAAAAACCTGATGGGGTCCATTAGAAGTCTGTCGGTGAACTATAAGGGCAACCCTGAACCATGCTTTACAACCAGAGCGGCCTTACCCAGTGCCAGATCCACACATTTACTCCACTCCCTGGGCCAAAGGCAAAATTTTTTCTAAACTGGACTGGCACAAGCCTATCAGCACTTCAGTGACCAGAAGCGGCAGAAGCGCAAACCATAGTCACACACAAGGGCGCATTCAAATGCCACTGACATCCAATTTGGAGTAAGCGTGGGCAACCGGCGTTTTCCAAAGTTTTGATGGAACGTCTCCTTAAATGGCATACAGGGGTCGTTCCCTATTTTCGACGACGTCCTAAATCTCGGCCAGAGACGAGACTCAACTGAAAAAAGACTCACAGAAGTACTAACAAAATTTAGGGAATCTGGCCTTAAGGGTAAAAAGGAAAAATGCTGCCTAATGAAAACAAAAGGTTGAATTTCTTGGGCTACTCAATAACGGTGAGGGCATCCACCCCACAGATAAAAAAATCAAGGCAATCAAGAAGCACCTGAAACCGAGAACAAAACAGAACTACAAGCCTTTTTAGTGACTTATTAATTTTTATCATGTATTTCTGCCAAACAAGGCCAACTATAGGCTGAAAGCCGTTACAGTCCGTCTTCTTAATAAAAAAGCAAACTGGACATGGGGTAGCAAAAGAAAGGAAGGCTTTCCAGAATATTAAAAAGTTGCTAAATCCACAAACGTTCTCATCCAATTTAGCAACACACTGCCTTTAAGAGTGACCTGCGAACGCTTCACCATTGGGAGTAGGTGCCGTCCTAAAAAGCCACCAACTTCCGGATGGCAGAGAAGCACCCGTCGCATACTATTCTAGGACTCTATCAAAGACTGAAACGAAATTACAGTCAAACTGGACAGGGAAGCCCTCAATAGTCGCTGGAGTAAAACGCTTCCATGAAATCTGTACGGCGGGCCTTTTCAAATTGTAACGGACACAAACACTGATGGAGAATTTGGCGGAAAAACAAGCCGACGCCTAACATGACTGTCACCAAGAATGTCTAGATGGTCAGAGTTCCTTGCAGAGCCTATTCCTATACTCTGACGCATATCGACCAGGGAAAAAATTTCCCATGCGGACGCTTTGAGCAGAGCACCCCTACCAACTACTGGATGAAGACCCGGCACCAAGCAATGACATCGCTGCACAATAGAGACTTGTCCGATCTACCCATATCCGCCTATGATGTCGCAAGAGCACGCGTAAGGACTCATTGACTGCCCTATTCTTGGCTGGGTAGGTAAAGGCTGGCCGGAGACAAAAAACTGAAACTTTGAAACCAATTCCGGTCCAGACAGACTGAACTATCTATTCTAAACGGGTGTTTGTTGTGGGGAGATCGGGTGTATCCAGCCAAGTTGCAGCCCAGAGTACTAGGGATGTTGCACGAGGGTCACCCTGGAATGGTTAAAATGAAAAGCCTGGCCAGGAGCTATGTGTGGTGGCCAGGCATTGATTAGGACATAGAGTATTTGTGAACTCTTGCCATAAATGCCAGGGAATCAGACCTTCCCTCCAAAAGCACCCATCAGGCCTGGAGACCCCTAGGGGACCATGGTCTAGAATTCATATAACTTCGCGTCCAACCAAGGGGCATACCTTTCTGGTTGTCGTTGATGCCTACTCAATTGGCTTGAAGTAAAAATCATGCCATCAAACGAACAACAAAGAAACACTAATAAAAAAAATTAGACGACCTTTTCGCCACCCACGGTCCTGCCAGACGTTCTGGTCTCAGCAAATGGACCACAACTAACAAGCTTGCAATTCGAGCAATACTCAGCCTCCCTAGGTATCAGACATGCCCTAACGACGCCCGGCCCATCCCGCTGCAAACGGCAGAGCCCGAGAGAATGGTCCGATTCACAAAGGAAGGGCTAGAAAGAATGCGGACTATAGGTGATGTCCAACAAAAAGTAAACCGTTTACTAACACTCCAGCACATAACGCCCAGTACAGTTACTAATAAGTCCCCCGGCGGAATTAACTTATGGTACGAAAATTACGATCACACCTTGAAGACTACACCCAAATTTTAACCCAGAAAACCCCCCTGATTCCTCCACAAAGTTTAGGGCAATTCCAGTTAGGCGACTTGGTAATACGCGAAAAACTTCACAGGTGAACCATTGTGGGTACCTGGACAAATTACCCAACTTACAGGCCCCAAATCCTACCGTTTAACGGTAGACCGATGGCAGGGAGTGAAGCGGCACATAGACCAGCTTCGATCCCGAATAATTGAACGGCCAATAGACACACAACCAGTCACCGCCATACAGATAAATCAAACCAGGGAGGGGGGGAACGGTGGAGAAGTTAATAAAGAACCGTTTAAAACTAAAACAAACGATTTATTACCAACAAAAAAGAGCAAATAAAAGACTCACTGTGTTGAAGAGACTTGGGGAAGAGCCCCGTCGGAAGGGGCCAGCCAGGCCAGCTCAACCTGCCCAATGGAAACGGGTGGGAGCGGCAAACACCGGCCTAAGCAACTCAGGCGGCGGCAAAATGGCCGACTCACCCTTCCAGACGGTTCCAGAGAGAAGATCGGAAGACACAGCAGCCCCACCCGAACCGGTCGAAGTCTTCATCGAGGAATGAAACCGCGCAAGTCCAATCGAATTCGGAAAAGCCCCACCTACCTGCGTGACTACGTAACCACGTAGGACTGAACTAAGAGAGGAGGGTGTTCTATATGCAAGTGGTTGAATCCTAGGCTACTGTTCTGATTGGTCTAGATAAGTAAGAAGTGATTGTTCACTAGGAACCAATCCAGAGAGCTGCTGAAAGGTGGCAATTTTAAAGAAATGCCATAGGCTGAAAGCAAGCAGGCCAGCCTGTATAAAAGGCTGGGCTGGCGGCTGCAGCCAAACGTTCCTATTTCTGACTACTGTTTGAATAAAACCTTTTATTGTTGGAACCCGGTCTACCTCGTGTGTTTTCAAACAAAACAGGAAACAGTTTTCACAACTTGAGATAGACAAACTATATATCCTGAACTGGATGTGCATCCAATACCTGAAACTAGAATTTCACTACTACCCCTCTATTGCAGAGCATGGGAACTGACATGAAATATAAGATCATAGATAACAAGCAACATTTAACCTTTGAGACTAATTACAAAGACTCAGTGGTAGTATGCTAAAAGATGCCAATAGAGTCTTCATGACAATTCCTATAACTTCATGACAATTCCTATAACCTTATATATTCTACATCCACTATCATCCTGGAGATTCTTCGCTATATAGAATCAAATAGGATAGCATAGAATAGGATAGGATAGGATAGGATAGGATAGGATAGGATAGGATAGGATAGGATAGGATAGGACAGGACAGGACAGAACAGAACAGAACAGAACAGAATAGAATAGAATAGAATAGAATAACAGGAATGTCCAACTCGCATCATCACAGTGGCATCATGTGACATATCAGGACTTTTTTCCCATTCACTAAACTGGGTGGGGTGGGCCAGTATGTGATGCATCCAGCTCATGGGCTGAGAGTTTGATACCCCTGGACTAGAATAACAGAGTTGGAAGGGACCTTGGATGTCTTCTAATCCAACCCCCTGCTTCGGCAGGAAACCCTACACCATTTCAGATACAATTAAGAAGAAGAACAGCAGTACACACCACCATCATCATTACCTCTCAGAAAACAAGGTTGGACACTAATATCAATGAAACTTGTAGAAAAGTAAATCAGTTGGTGGAACTATAGATCTACTGAAAAAAAATACAAGAGTTTGATTCCATCTGAAACCCTGGAGTCTACTAAACAAAGGTTCACAGCATTGGTTACCAACCTAAGAAAATATACCAGAGAAGAAAATGAATGCTCTTTTCTCAAAAGAATCAAGTTAGCACCTAACTGCAATGCAATAACATAATAACAGCAAAAACTGAGCATCAAAATAAGCAGTAGATTAGAAATAAAAGATGTAAATAGAGATAATATATAGAAATAAGACATAAATATAAATAAAAGAATAATATAAAAAAATCTGGAAACAAATATCCTCACTTTTTTGAAAAAAGGAAATGTATATGTTTGTGTAATAAATCAGTCCTTCAATAATGGAATGAAACAAATCAAAATCTATTTTCTGTACTCTATGTTATCCCCCATAAACATGATGATAGTACTTCAATGTTTAAAATACTAGACCTGTACTGGAAGAATCTGTTTTCAAAGTCACACTCAATCATAGAGTACTTAGATTTTGAGCTCACAGAATTGTTGTTTTGTGGATGAAATGCAGTGAACTCACAATGCATGCCTACTTGAAGTCTCAGATAAATGACAGGATATAAATGATAAAAAATAGAATATTTTGTAACAGTAGATACAATACAAGGATGGACTAGTTATAGCAACAAAGTAGCTCTACACCAGTGATGTCATTCAAAAAATTTTACTACCAGTTCTGTGGGTGTGGCTTGGTGAATGTGGCATGGTTTGGTAGGTGTGGCAGGGGAAAGATACTGCAAAATTCCCATTCCCTCCCCACCCCACTAACCTGCTTTCCAGATCCGTTCTCCTGTGCAGGGCAACCAAAGAAGACCCAGCCAATCAGCTGGGACTCGGGAGGCAGAGAAGAAATGGGGGTGAGGCCAGTCAAAGGTAGTGTTCCAAACTACTCAAAATTTCTACTACTCAACATTTTCTGGTTCTCCAGAACTGGTCAGAACCTGCTGAATACCACCTCTGTTCTACACTGCTCTTTTTAAAAAGACTATATTCACATTACATTAATTCTGCAGTTTTAACTATAGTTCGTTAAATAAGCAATGATAACATGAATTAGACATCATGCTAAGCCAAACATAATGTTCATCCATTATGTTAAGGCAGATACAAATGAAACAGATAAAAGTATCACATTATGAATAATTTGGTTTTATGAATTGTGTAAAACAACTGCATATCTTATTGCATTTATACAAACGAGAATTAATGACTTATAATAAATGATAATCAAATAAACCAATTGTTTCTACCTATCTTACCTTATCTGACAAGAAGATCATGTTCTGTATATTGCCAGACAGGGATTGTTGACAGTCTGTTGTGAGAACAATCCCTATGTTGTCAGCATATACAGATTATTAAAATGAATATATTTGGGATATCACAATAGGATATCTACTTGAAGTGTTTTTCATCTTTTGAACTCTTGGCTTGAGACAGATTTAGGGCTACAGCACTTACGTCTAACTGTACCATCTGTGTTTCATACCTCACTTAGGACTTTGAGTATTATCAAGGTATCAGTAACCTGCACAGACTAATAATTAGTATCCCAGGTCCACTTTTCCTTTCCTTTCTGGCTGGGTGATGTATTTGACTGGCTGGCTAGCTGGGGTAACACTAAAATGGATGATGAATTGTATTTTGAACATGATCTATTGATATTACTTTGATAATATATTGTCAAAAATTTAGAAATGGGGAAAGGAACACAGGATCTTCAAAAAACAATAGTAATCTAATCCTGGTTTTGCTTTAGCCAAATAGGCACTAATCTAGCATACCAAAGTTGAGGGGATACTAATACTGTTCACTTTCCCAAAACAAAGGCTGTTATAAAAATCCAAATCCAAATCTTTGCATCAGTGGGAGATGGTACTATTGGTCAATGAGACCAAGAGTACCATATAATCTTGTGGCAGCATTCTCCTTGTCACTGGGTGATACAAACATATAAGTAATAATAAACTATTCATTTTAAATGCATAAATTATAGGATATTTGTATTAAAACACAGTGTATTATCTTTGTTGTAGTAAAGGACTAGTTTTGCATATATTTTACATGTCTGCCTCCAAATTTGGCTTAAATTAAACCACACATCTGGAACTAAATGTGATATTTCCCAATTCACTATACACAATGCCAGATTAGTAAAAGGAAATGAGATCTGTGTCAGGTGTAAGGGACCAGAATGATGTAGGTAGTTTAATTTAATTCAGAAAGCTAGATTTATTGCTGTTTGCTTATTGACATAATCGGAGCAAACTAAGGCACACACTAGAAAACTATTAGATAAATACTGCAGGTTTAATCATTTAAGATTAGTCACCTCATTTTATTTCAGGTTCAGATTCCACTACTTCTGAGAAGTACAGCAATTATTTACCATATTTTAGGTAGAGGCATGCCTCATTGCAAATTAAAAGAAATATTAAAAATCCTTTTTCCAATCAGAATAACAAAAGTATGAACTGAGATTAAATACCTAGCTATTCCCCCCCCGCCCCTATTGAAACAACAGGGCGAAAGAATCAAACAAAAATGCGTGCTCCTTAAGCCAATGTCACACAGCACCAGTGGATGGAAAGAGGATGTAAAACAGAGAGAAACACTTGCCATCCACTGGTTAACGCGATGCATCCGTTCTGTAGTCACTGCATCCGTTTTTCATACTCTCTATCCGTCCAGCATCCGTCTACTGAGATTTCATCCGCTCAAAAAAGTTTTGTCACATCGGCCGATGGATGCAAAAAGTATGTAAAAAGGACACAGCGGACGAGAAAATGTTCCATCCATTGTTATCTGCTCTCAAAAGTGCCCCAAATTTGCATAAAGAGATACTGGACAACAACAGAAAGGAACGGATGGGTGAGAGGATGTAGCAAGGATGGAAAGCGGATGCCCCATGGAAGCCTGAGCAGAGTGGAAGCGGATGACACATCCGCAGGGCTTCCGGGGGAGCACAGCAAAGCGGACGCGCAGCAGCAGGAACGGATGCAGAGCGGATGCCTAGAGGATGATGCGTATGCCTAGCGGATGCAAAGTGTTCACTGCGCATGCGGGGAGGATGCATTGCATCGCCCCGGGATATAAAAGGATGTAGCTCGCAAGCAGGTCACCATTCAGAGGAAAGACCTGCTGGCCAGACACATCTCCAGCCAACAACCATGGGGAAGAAGGGGAAGCCTGTGCCTACTCCTGCCAGCCCTGGCAGAAGGACAGGGCCACCATCCCACCCCCTGGCGCTGACTCTGCTTCTGCTGGGGCTTCTACTGCTGGTACTCCTGATGCTGATGCTTCTGCTGGTGCTTACTCTGCTGGTGCTGCTCCTGGTGCTGGTGCTTCTGCTTGTGCTTACTCTGCTGGTGCTGCTCTGGTGCTGCTGGTCCTGCTGGTCTACTGGTGCTGCGGTGCTCCTGGTCCTGCTGCTGCTATTGCTGCTGCTGCTGGTTGTGGTGTGGTGGACCAGCCCCTAGAACATCAAAGCCCTACTGATGAGGGCCCAGAAGGCCCTGCCAGAGGGAGGAAGAGGCAGTCGCACAATAGGGAGAGGAGACAGTAACTCCATCGAAGAGGAACATGAGGATGGAGGTGCTCGAATGCTGAGGAGAACGAGTACCTCTGACGGAAGGGACACAGGCTCTATCGAGACACCAAGTGGAAGGCGGCTTGGAAGGAGAAAGGTGGGGAGCCTGGGCTACACTTCGGAGGTCCTCCTCGGGTGGATGAAAGCACATGCACACCTTGGTACAGGAAGCTGCACCTCAAGAAGTCTGGCCAGGCCGCGATCAAGCTCACCGACGGGGACTACGTGATGGCCAAGTGCAGCTTCTTGGAGGGTGAGGTCTGCCCCAAGGAGTAGCCCTCTGACAAACCCTCTCTCTCAGGCAGCCCGCAGAGAGCCAGTCCTCTTCTGGCCAAGAGTCGGCTCCTGTGTCAGGCAGGTATCTGTGGAGCGCCCACAACAGAGACCCCCCCGACAGCTGGACTCCCCATGGCTGAGCGCGTGGAGACCCGACCTGATGCGGTTGGAGGCAAGGAGAGGCCGCTGACACCAAGACGAACCCACACTCAGCACCCAGCTCCACCTCCACAGAAAGCAGGCAGAGAGGCAGAACAGAGGGACAGAGCCACACTGTCCTGCTGGAGATCCAGGGACACATCAAAGCAGTGTAGATCTTCTCTCTCAGCTGGCACACACCGACATACCATCCTCTAACAGAAAGCCTTCCTCACCTACATCAACCAGACCCTCATGGAGCATGTCCGAATCCCAGTACCAGGTGATCAAGAAGAGGAATCACAGGTCTTCTGCACAATCCTCCAGGTCCAGCTGAAGCTGCTCTAACCCAGTCCAGGTCTGCTCCCTCCACCCCAGGTGATGTCACAGGCCTTCCAAGGCTTTCTACCAAGCCTATGGCTTACCAGGTGTTCCAGCAAGCACACGACAGCCCTGACTCTGTGCCACCTGGCCTCAAGGACCAAATAGAGGAACATGCAGTATGCCTGGAGGGTGCCACACAACACCATCAACATTGTGGTCAGAGAAGTGGTGGCAGGCCATCATCGAAGAATACCTGGAGGAGCTCCTCCAGTGCCCTCCACTTGAAGAAGGCTTGGAATTAAGTTGAAGAACAGTGGTATCAGAAGGTGGAACTTCCCCCAACCATTGGTGCCATAGATGGAAAGCACGTGTCTGCAAAGCTCCAGCACATAGGGTCCACTTTATGTTCAAACTCAAGGGCTTCTTCAGCATTCATCCTCTTCACCATGGTCGAGTGCTGACTACAGTTCAATTGTATATCGATGCTTCAGGCACGGGTCAGCTTCAGATGCCAGGTATACAACGCCAGTGACCTCAAGGAGTGGCTGGAATCGCAACCTCATCATTGGGGCTGTCCCAGGATCCAGAACCCTGCCCACGACGACACAAGATGTCCCCTACTTCATCAATGGGGATGACACCTTCTCCCTCAGACCACTCTCATGAAGCCTACAGTTCCAGATGCCTCACTGTGAAGCAAGAGAATCTTCAACTAGATCAAGGCTGCCAGGGTCAAGGCGGGTGGTGGAGAAATGCCTTGTGGCATCCTGGCCAACAGGTTCCAGGTACTCTGTCTCACGCACCATGCAGATCGCCCCCAGAGCCGGTGAGGAACATCGGTGGAATGCTTGCTGGGCATCTGCACAATCTCTATGTGCACTCCGCTACCCAATGTTGCAGAACCAGGCTGTGGAACCACCACAAAGGCAATGGGACATGGAGCCTGGCGTGAACGAGGCAAGGGTGAAAACTGATAGATACTGTGGATGTTCAAAGGCCCAACGAGCTTCACACTGAAAGGGAAGAAGAGCACAACCTCCTGAAACACTGGTGCATTCCCCAGCTGGAGCAGTGGAGTGGCAAGACAGGATGGTCGAGTGCTTAAGTGGTGCTTGCCTTCAGCATGTCTCGATCACACTGATGAGATTGTGGCATGTATGTTTGAGTGGCCTAAATGAACAGGGCATTTGAATAAAGAGTTTTTTTTATGTTGCAGAATGTTGTTGATGAATGATTAAATTGTTTATTGATAATAAAGGGCCATGTGTGGCAGCTGGGAGGGTGGACGCTACAGTCCCACTATGCTTTGCACTGGGAGGTTTATTATCCCAATTTGCAGCTATTACCCATCCCACAGGTATCCCTGCCCATCCCACTGCTATCCTTACCCATCCCACAAGTCCTTCATTTATTTCTATAAAAATATAGCTAATTATTTCCAATAAAATTTGGTTAACTATATATTTCCAATAAAAAAAATACAGTCTAGTTGTTTATAGATCATATCTAATCTATTTTCACTTGTTCCATATTCTCTGCAACAGAATCCTATTCATTACCCTATTACTTTCCCATATCAATATCTCACATGTTTTGAGAAAATAGTTACTATATTTGGGACAAGTTCACTTGCAATACAAATATAAAGATTTCATTTTGAAAATCAAAAGCAACATAGTTTCTTGCATTCCTAGTTTTATAAGCAATTATCTGTAATTTCTTTGGGCATCAACAATGGTTTCCACATTTTACAAATATTCACAATGAATTTTATTGTTCCTGCTTAGTCTCTCCTAAATGGTAACTAGATGCAAATTAAAACTGTGGTAATAGGGAATTTTTATAACATTGACCTAAGTAAATAATTGACCTGATCATAAGCTGTACTTCTTGTATTTTCAAAAATACAGTTGTAACAGTATCCTAAGAAATATGTTCTCACAAGAGTATTTTTTTTCCTTTCATAATACTTATAGAATCTTACTTAACTTCCAAAAGATCAGAGGAATTGGCTATGTCACTGCAAGCTTTTGACCCTTGGTTGTAAGAATGGTTATAATTTCACAATGCTGTCCCTCTCTCCACATGGGTGTAATGAACTCCTGCCAATAACTTTCCTGCTGAGGGCAAACAAAAAATAGCTCAACATAAATACATTCAAAAAATTTGTGTCAAAACAGAAACCTTGCCTATAAATAATAAATGAGTGTGCTAAAATTCATCAGAGTAACAAATTAGTGTTTTGCAGCACAGAATGTGAAGCTTGTATGGAGAAAGAGCAATAAAAGTATTTAGAATATAGATTTTATGTTCTTTACCAACTATTTTCATAGCACACAAAGTAAAATTAGCATTTTATTATTTTATATAATTTAACTGCATCTACATTCATACATATAATTTTACTAATTACTGCTTTTTTATTTTTTTATATTTTTTATATTTGGATGATGAATATTCCCAAAACTCTTATAGGAAAGAATTTGTCATAGAACCCATGACAATGACAATCTGTATTATCATAAAAACTGTTCTATGACAGTTTGAGATGGTTGATATATAAACTGAGACTCTATTCTCAGAGCAAACAACTCCATTCTTCTGACTTAAACATAGCAGCACAGTCTATCTATCTATCATCTATCTATCTATCTATCTATCTATCTATCTATCTATCTATCTATCATCTATCTATCTATCTATCTATCNTCTATCTATCTATCTATCTATCTATCTATCTATCTATCTATCTATCTATCAATATAGATACCCATTTACCTTAGTACTATTGCTCATACCTGGTAGCTTCATATCAAGATTTGAAACAGGACTATTTTCACCACATGGAGATAATGTGTGATTATTTTAAAGTTTTGATGCAAAACTTATGTTATAGAATATCCTAAAGATTGCTTCTTTGGGGAAGGGGGAGTTTGAACTGAATTAAACTGAATTGAAATTTATTTATTTATATACCAAGTGTGATTTGGTACATAAGGAATTTATCCCCGCTACAGAAGCATTCAACATAAATGCAAAACTCAGTTGTACATACAAAAGGTTGTATCAAGCTATTTTAAAATTTGTCTTGCTTTACTTATATGGGATGGTTGACAGATACACACAATAGTGTAGAATTCTCTCGGTACAATTGTTTCCTTCAGTAGGACTGAACCTAGCTTTGTGAGTGATGCCTCCAGTGAAATTTATTTATTCATTAACTAGTTATAGGAATAATAATACATTTACATTAACATTATAAATCTTGTTAGGTATGTAAAAGTTGTATAATATAAAGTGAATGTTAAGTTGCTAGCATCTTTACAAATTCTACATGCCAAGATTTTATTATCCAAAGACTGATTTTGCTTCCTTCCATAAAGCTAGGTGTTCTCATATAACTGACTTATGATTGGTGCCTTAGCAATCATTCAAATTTACAATAGACTCTCCCAAAAGGTACTTACAACCTTGTTCCAAAGTTCCATGGGCAGCCTATACAGTCACATGACCACATTTCAAATGTGGCAATAGTTCCACATTTATGCTGTTGCAGCATCCCGTGGTCACAATTGTACAATTTATGATTTTTTCCCAAAATTTGTGTTTATTTTGGGTTTTTAGCACACAAACCTTGTAGAAAACAATGGGTTTGCTTAACAATCCGGAGTTCATTTTATGTTTCGCTTAAAGACCACCATAAAAAAGGTCTTAAAATTGGTTCAATCATGTGATGAGCTGCTTTATAACTATCACAACTTACAACTGTAATGGGCAAGCTCCATTATGATCATAAATTGAGGACTACCAGTATAACTTTTCAATCAATGAAGCAGTGGTGAAATAAGATATAGAGCATGATAATGAAATGGAAAACTATACATGCTTTTATTATCATTAGAAAATACAATTACTAAATCTCAAATGTACACTTTAATTGATTGTTTGTATAATATGATTGTATAATGATTATAAACCATTTTTAAAGTTCCAGAATGATACTTAAGAGGAAACTACTCTTTCTGTCTAAATGCTTAAAAAAATAAAATGAAATGAAATTGAATGAAATCATTTTTGACAAACATAAAAATATAAAAATCCATTCCTTATTTTCATAGTTTATTTACTATTCAAAACTTTCCAGCACAGGTAAAGTTCATGTACTAATGCCTCCAACAAATTTCCTGCTAGGATAAATTATCTATGAAGTTGCCAAATGTTCAAAAAGTAAAAGTGATGAGAAAATGTGTCCTTTGTGATATAAGAAACGTAGCAAAATACACAATGCATTTGAATGAGACAAATTCATAGTCTCTTAACTTGAAAACATTGCACTTTAGCAAATTATTTTTGCCAGCAGGGATGCACTATAAAAAGGATATTTTTTCCTGATTTTTCTCCCTAAGGTTACTAGTAGCTTTACTTGTACTAAATGGATTTAAGCATTTTCAATAACAAGTTACACATTATTTTATTAATTTTGACATTGGCCTAATAAAGATATTTTTCACCTATGGTTTCTAGATTTCATCCTCTGAAATGAGTAAGTAAGTATGTATGTATACATGCGAGTGTGCATGTGTGTGTGCATATATATATGAAACGTTGCTACAACTTTAACAGAACTACAATGACATGGGATAATACCCGAAGGAAGCTAAACAGCATATATATTATTATATATATATATATATGTTTTTTTATTTGTTTTTTAAGCTTAAGTTTTTTCTCGCGGGTACTTATATTTGTGCTGGTTTAGCTTCTTCGGTATTATCCCACGTCATTGGTAGTTCTGTTAAAGTTGTAGCTCATTGTAGTTCTGTTAAAGTTGAGCAACGTTTCAGCAGAATCTCATCTGCCATCATAACAAACTCCATACAGAAGCCTGATGATGGCAGATGAGATTCTGCTGAAACGTTGCTACAACTTTAAAAGCACTATAAAGAGTGGGATAATACCCCGAAAGAAGCTGAACAGCACACATGTAAGTACCCGTGAAAACTTAAAAACACACACACACACACACACACACATATAATATATATATGTGTGTTTTTTTTATAGTTTCACGGGGACTTACATATGTGCTGTTCAGCTTCCTTCGGGTATTATCCCACATTCATTGTAGTGCTTTCAAAGTTGTAGCAACATTTCAGCAGAATCTCATCTGCCATCATCAGGTTTCTGTTGGATGTGGGTCTCACAGCTTTGGTTTTCAAATTCGAGGCTGGCCTATTTCTGTTGGCTGGGAGTTTTGGTCTGTGTTCACGGACTTGAGTTGATTGGTGTTTCTGGTTTCTTCTGTCTGTTTTGTGGCTTTTGATTGGATGGCAACACTCTGTTCCTGTGTTGGAGGCTTTCAGTGCAGCTTGGCTTCGTGTGAAAGACGGCTGCTATCCATTAGGATATTGGGATATTAGGATACACCTGGAATTGAGCAACAAACTCCACCCTCTACTTTGGGATAAGATAAAACAACTTACAACTTGGGGAGCTGAAACTGAAACCACTTACAAAAATGAAAAACTCTTAATAGAAACTAAAGGAAATTAGAACATGACAAGAAAACCCCCAAAACTCACAACAACTGAAACAATTAGTATATAATGTTTCCAACAGAGAACTCACCAAAACAGAAACAGATGTCCTATCAAAGGATTCAATTATGCTATAGCACCCAAAAAAATCCCAACAGAATCCCATCATATGTGCAGTAGAATCCAGCCTTACCAAATTAATACAGATGAAGCTGACAGAATAAGACACCAGGTTACTCACATCTTATGCACAACGAACCACCAAAAAGTAATTTACAAAAGATGAATTCAGAGCGCTACAAACCCTGAAAAATGATAACAGCATAATAATACTCCCAGCAGACAAGAAATGCCAGAGTCGGAATGGACAAAAAAGACACACGAAACAAAATGACAGACCTACTCCAAGACTCCACATACAAACCTATAAAACACAGACCCAACCACATATCTGGAAAAATTAACCAAGAAGAAAATTATAAACCACCACATAAGCAAAGAAAATCCAACAGACGATCATCCCAGAGAAAAAATCTTCTAGATGCCCAAATTATACGGCTCCCCAAAAATACAAAAGAAGGCAATATCTCTCAGACCCATAGTCAGCTCCTAAGGAGCACCATTACAAAACTGCGCTAAACACTTAGCAAAACAACTGCAGCCCCATTCTGAAACCGCAGCTTCATATGTACAAAACTCATACCACTTTCTTAGAAATGATCAAAGATCTACACATGGAATAAGAAAATCTGCTTGTAAGTTTCGATGTGGTTTCACTATTCACTCAAGTCCCGCATAAAAGAACTCTTGAAATCACCAAAATAACATACCAATCAGCTTAAAGACCTCATGGAACTAACAGAACACTGCTCCTAACCAACAACATATACAAAGGACAAAGATACAAGCAAATTGAAGGAGCCCCTATGGGATCACCACTGTCACCCGTCATTGCAAACCTGTTCATCGGAAGAATTCGAATCCAGAGCCCTGGCTAATGCCACCCACAAACCCAAACTATGGCTAAAGATACATCGATGACACATTTTTGATTGGCCCCATGGAAAAGAAAACCTAAACAATTTCCTAACACACCGAAACAACACACACCCAAAATCAAGTTCCCCATGGAAACGGAAATAAACAAACTACCATTCCTAGATGTACTAATCTACAAAAGAACAGATGGCACACTGGGAACACCATATACCAAAAAGAAACACACACCACCGCAACCTCAACGCCCAATCCTACCACCACCCGCACAAGATAAATTCCGTGGCGAAAAGACTAATTACCAGAAGCAAACGCCTGGCAGATTAAGACACATATAAAGACTGAACTATGCACCCTGACTGAAGTATTGACAGCCAATGACTTCACAAAAAACAAAAATCACCAGCCTGACCCACAAAAACACACCAAGACATAACAGAGACCTAGAAGACCAACAGACTATGGAACAGCTGTCTTGCCTACAATAAGAGGCACTACAGATAAAATCAGTAAGACACTACACAGGCATCACAACTCAAAGACTGCCTTTCAAAAACAGACAAAAAAATAGCAGTCATCCTGAGGAACCCCAAAGACAAAATTGACCTGGAAAACAAGGCATATATGAAATTCCCTGTACATCATGCCCGCCACATACATTGGACAGACCAGTAAGAAAATAAGTACCCGCTTGATGAAACAAAAAATGCAGTAAAAAGCTGGAACACACCTCCTCACACAGTCCAACACATGAAAACCACAGGTCACAACATCACTTCAATGCACTAAAACCCTAGCCACTCTAGAAAACCCAGCACAGAATCATCAGAGAAGCCATAGAGATTGAAAAAAGACCTGAAAACATGAATAGAAGAGATGATTCCACCAGACTGTCAATCATTTGGAAGCCTGCACTCTCAAATAGAAAGATCTCCACACCACAGGCCAGGCAAACACCTGGGCACAAACAGACTCCCTCTGATAGCTCCAACTCAAACACCCCCACCAGGCACCCAGGTGAACCCAGCTTGCTGATGAAAAGCAGCCGTCCTTTCACACAAAGCCAAGCTGCATTGAAAGCCTCCAACACAAGAACAGAGTGTTGCCAGCCAATCAAAGCCACAAAACAGACAGAAGAAACCAGAAAGACCAATCAATCAAACTCCAAGTCCAAATGACACACAGACCCAAGTTAATAGCCAATCAGAATAGACCAGCCTCAAATTTGAAACGAGGAACTGTGAGACACACATCCACAGAAGCCTGATGATGCGCAGATGAGATCCCTGCTGAAACGTTGCTACATACTTTAAACAGAACTGCAATGAAGTGGGATGATAACCCGAAGGAAGCTAAACAGCATATTATATATATTATATATATATATATATATATATATATATATACTAATATATATATATATTATATATAATTAATATATATATTATATATATCCCACGTCATTGTAGTGCTGTTAAAGTTGTAGCAAGTATCTAGCCTAGATACTTCCCAATTATTACGCGGGAGAAAAGCACGAATAACCAAAGATCGACATACAAATACCCGCGAAAAACCGTCGCAAAACATATATATTTATATATGATCATATATACAAGAAATCCAGTAGCCTCTTGAAAAAGCACCTTTGGGACAACCATTGACTGATGACTGAGAATCTCGATAGACATACACACATACATACAACATTTTAAAATAACACATACACACATATATTCTACACACACACACACACAAACTATGTATGTATGTTTGTTTGTATGTGTGTATGTATGTATAAAATTTGCAGCAGCATGGGTCATTTTAACTGAAGATGCAAAATGGTCAAAAGAAACATGGTGAACAGGAAATTAAATAGGTCCCTGGGAAGGAGAAAAATAGGTCCCTGGGAAGGAGGTCCCTGGTTTTGTTTAGATTATACTGTATGTTTGAAATCAGAGATAAGAGAGATTGAAGTCATTGAAAAGATTGGGTGGTGGATGTTTTTCAAGGAATCTGGTTGGTTTGAGAGCTACGACCAGTATCAGTCTGTTCAAAACTGAAATTGTTTCTGACAAAAATACAGTACATGAAAGGGAAGTGCCAGACTTTGGTAGAAGGTCCAAGGATTTATTTGAATTAATGGTTGAATTCATGCTATAAGTATTAGTCATTCACTTTCAAAAGGACCAAGCAATACTTTCTTTGTCTGTTTTCAAGACAAAGATAAGGTAGAAGAAACATGGCAGCTCTTTGAGATAGAAGAAGAATTTTGAAATGTGTGAGAATTATTTAGAAAAGGTTTCCCAGTTTAAACCATAAAAATCTTAAAATGATAATTGCAATAGTCCCCAAAAAGGTCATTTAAAAAAAGCTTTACTGGTATTGCTGGATTGTTGAAGAATAAATGAATCATTTTTGGCAAATTGTAATGTGGAGCCAATTAATATATTCAAAGTCAATGGCAGGAGACTGAGGTATGCCTTGGATACAAACGAGGTAGCTGCCTTGGATACAAACGAATGAAGTAGCTGCCTTGGGTACAAACAAACTGATACTCTGAAAGTCCATTATCCAACTTAATACTTAATACCAATAGTTTCTTAATACTGGTATTAAGAAAAGACAGAACAAATAGTTTGTGTTAATATATAATTTAGGCTTAAAAGAACTTTTTTATTTATAGGTTGCTTATTACTTAATGCAGTAGCTCACATAGAAGCTTGCTGAAAGTAATTTGCTTTCTGTATTTTTGAAGATAATTTTGTGAGTCAAAAGTTTTCTTCAGATCATCATTTTTTTAACATATTTAGTTGTTAATTGTGCAAACAAGGCAATTACAATATGAGCAGTTAAGAGGCAAAACATTGCAAAACTGTTGCCAAAAAACCTAAAATTATTTAGTTTTTCAGCCGTAACATCATTAGAAACATAAGCACAAATACTTCAGAATGAATGGTGCACCCACCAGAGGCAATATTTTCTTGAAAAATCATCATTTCACAGAAGTCTGTCATCTTCATTAGGACAAGAATCATATCTTCTGCAATAATTTGAATTCAATATATAGAATACAAATTAAAGAACTCTTTTCAAACAGTGACCACAACGTGATTGACTTTTGTCTCAACATACATCCACACAAAAATAATCTCAATGACAAAATCCCTAATTATAATTTCAAAAAAGACAACTATGATCTTATAAACAATGATCTCTCTTCCCTTGATTGGCAATTTCTATTCACTAGATACAGTACTGTTGAAGACCATTACAACATATTCCTACAAGAAATCAAAAGAGCCATCAAATATATGTACCAATAACAACTCCCAAAACCAGAAAAAACAAATTACACATAACAATAAGGAAGCTTCAATCCAAAAAGAGATCACTTTGGTAAAAAAAACAAATCTGGTCACATTGTCAACTTCAAAAGCCAGTACAAAAATCGATGCCACCAGATAAATACTGAATGCACCAATTATTATATAAAACAAGAAGAAAACCTTCTGTACACCAATTCCTCCTGTGCTTTCTACAATTTTGGAAACAACAAACTAAAAGACTCAAGGTCTATCCCACTCATGAAAGGACCTAATAGTAAAGACTACAACAATGACACCATTAAAGCCAACCTCTTTAACACAATCTTTGGCTCAGTATTTGTAAACAGCAATGATTCATGCCTTTCCTTGTCGAACCACAGACAACTACAATGATCTAATACATATCGATTTTACAGAAGACAATGTTGAAAAAGCACT
>BHFT01011856.1:0-29985 GCA_004320025.1 Laticauda laticaudata
TAGTGAACCAATCCTTATGCTGGCTTTTCTAGCCAATCACAATCGAGGATTTGGAGTAAACTATTTTATACAGAACATGATCACATGACCAAGAGAATACTGCAACCATGGTAAGTGTGAAAAATGGTCATAAGTCACTTTTTTCAGTGCTGTTGTAACTTCAAATGGTCACTAAAGGAACAGTTGAAAGTCGAGGATTGCTGAAGAAAAAAAATATTGTCTATGAAGTGAGGAAGGACTCAGAGCTTCTACCATCTTCATGAGGCTTGTCCAAGATTAATCTAATGTCCAAATATTTGTATAGTTGTCTTCATAGTGTGAAAATACAATTATCTTCAGCCCCATAATGATGGAGCAAAGCAGCACGATGCTGCTGGAGTCCAAGCAAGAATAATAGAAACTCCCCCAACCCAACCAAGGGTCAATTCAGTGACCAATCAGGATTACAGATGTAACCACATGACATGAACTATATTTCCCATGATGCATTAACTACATTTCCCATGAGGCATTCCCTTAAGGGGACAGCTCCCAATTCCCAATTAACTGTTTACTGATTGGATAGCACAAGGCTCCCACAGCTTTATTGTCTTATATATTTGTGGGAAGACAGTCAACCACCCTCATCATGTCACCTTTCCTCTGATTTCTATCTGACTTCCAAAGAACAGTAAGACAGATTTGACACCTAGGCTGAAACTGAAGTTTTAATACAGAGGAAATTGGCGAAAGGCACCAACTTAACCAAATAAGAACATCTCCTCAAGGTATTAAATGTTCCCCATGCTGAACCTAGATTTTCTGACAAAATTCCTTCACTCCAGAGATCACCATCTTGCTTTGCAAAAGATGAAGATACGATCTAAACCCTGCAGGCACTAACCTGTATTTTCTTTCCACCTGACTAAGTGCACTCTCCAGAAACCCAGAAATGAGTTTGTTGATTCATGAGACAAATTCTCTGCTAGATTTACTCCAGTTTCTACCAGCCCTGTTGTAAACATATAGTGAGATTATAATCACCAGTCATGAGATGGCTTCACTAAAGAGCCTTTATTTGAGGTACTGAAATCATTGCCGAAAGAAGAGGATCTTTTGGAGAGAGAGAAAATATGTGATTTTAGTTTTGCTACCTCGCTCTTTGTAATCTTTTGCTATTCCAGTGTCTGGCTCTAAATCTAGTCAATGTTAGCCACTACTTGTGAAAACCATTTTAAGATTCTTAGATTAGAATTGTCTTTGAGATGCACTTTAAAAATTGCTAATGTGGAGGGAAGAGGAAGGGAAAGGAAAGGAAATTAGGGAATATGAATTGTGAAATTCCTTTGGTTAAGGGAATTTCATGAAACCACCAGATGGTGCTGCTTAGTTAATTCCAAGAGAAAAATACTATATTGGAGTACATTATGATGGCGACTTTAGACAAAAACAGAAAACAGGCCATGGATGGGAGCATTGGGCAGGCAAGGCAAAACTTTCTTGAGTTTGTGGAGAATCTTGCACCACTAACCCTGTTCTTAATGGACTGCAGTATGTCTAAATTCAAATAATCCTGAGTGCCCTTCAAGAGGAACAAGCCTTATGCATTCCTTTTATGCATATAAAGTACCATTCTTTTTATCAGGTCTCTACCTTCAAAGTTATTTTCCTTGATCTGGTTCAAAGAGCGTTTGAAGTAGACAGTGAGTTTTTTTAGCGTTAATTCATCTGAAAATAATGGAAAAGAAGAAGAATTGTAGGTAAAAGAAAGTAGCCAGATTCCTTCCTCCCTGCCCCTTGCATTTGTCTTAAGAAGTCTTATTTAAATCAGTTCTTCATATTTAAACCTCAATCCACAACTTCTGTTCAATATGTCCCTTCATGAATTTTGTGGTTGATAAGCAAGACTGTTGGTAAGTGAGTTTTGTCCCATTTTACTAATCTTCTTGCCATAGTTGTTAAATAAATCATTGCAGTTGTTAAGTTAGTAACACAGTTGTTAAATGAATCTGGCTTCCCAACTGACTTTGCTTGTCAGAAAGTGACAAAAGGTAATCACGTGACCCTGGGGACACTGCAACGGTCATCAATATATGCCAACTGTCAAGCATCTGAAGGATCACATGATCACGGGGATGCTGCAATGGTCGTAAGTGTGAAAAATGGTCATTAGTCATTTTTTCAGTGCTGTTGTAACTTCAAAAGGTTCCTTAATACAACCACTCATTAAAGGTCTTAGTCAAGGACTATCTGCACATAAGTGTTTAGTATATTTTGAAGAAACAGCAGTTTTATCAGGTACAGGCACTAACACACATGAATATATTTTCATAAATGCATACATTACTTTCAGTTTGCGATTCCAAAGTTTTTACTACCAGTTCTGTGGGTGTGGTGATGTGACTGGGTGGGCATGGCTTTTTTTTTTTTTTTTTTTTTTTANNNGGGGGGGGGTGTTTTTGCTCCCAGAAGGTTCCTCTGGGACTCAGGAAGGCAAAAAATAGAGGGGGGGGGGTTGAGCTCCTCCCTCCATTTTTTGCCCTCCTGGGCCTCAGCAAGGGGAATCCCAGCACAGTTGATTGTATGAACATCTGATTGTTGGGAGGGGAAAAAAAGAAAGAAATATCTTAAGAGGCCAGCGTCAGGTGGGTGGGGCAAGCAAGCCAGCAACCAGGTCGGGCGTGGCCAGCCAGAACTTACTACTTCGGCAACCCATACCAAATCCTTGCTACCGGTTCGCCCAATCTGGTGCAAATTGGCTCAATACCACCATTGATTACTTTCCAATTTTTTATAACCTCAAATAAATGATCAGATATAAAAATAAACTATCAATTTGGTGTACTGGATTTGACAGTAACCCTACAGTAGCATATAGTCAGATAAATTCTGAACCTAGGGCTGGATCCAGATCTTGTCTAACTTAAGACCAATTCAGTTAGGATGACTAACATCAGTTCCATGCCAATGTACATACATACAAAAAGAATCAATTATCACAACAACCATTTTGCAAATTTCAACATCTTCCCTCTAGAAGCCCCTGGATGTATTTATTTGAGTGGGCATCCTGAGGATGACTAGATCTCAATTTGATCAGGGGCTTTAAGTTCAGCACATCTTTTGTTAATGGAAGCATCCATTTCAGTGTTAGAAATGCAATGCAAAACCATGATGCAATATTTCATGCTTGCATGAAATAGGAATATGGTGAAAGAAAAGGAAAGGCGCCTCCAACTTACTCTTTCAGAGTTGTCATCTCCAAATTTGGACTCAAAGAGGGGTTCATTTTAAAAGCCTTTTTTTAATCACTTCATTCATAGTGATTAATAAGAATTCATATTAATCATTCATTCATATCAATTAATTCATATCAATTAATTCATTCATATCATTCATTCAGTATGATATCTTCAGCTTATATTCTTCATTGCCCAGGTTCAAAGCAAGTGTCATTTTTTTTAGGGTTTTCTTTTCACCCATCAAGGCAGCTCACCCTCTGACCTTATATTTGCCTTCTTTATTCAATTTTGTTTATTTGTTTATCTAGGGAACCTTTAAGGCCACCTGTCTTACATACATAGCTCTGGACAGGTAACAACCAGTTCACAAATATCAGTATAAAAGCTATCACAGAATAGTTAAAAATAATAAATACAAAAAAAACAACCCTCTGAGGCACGATATAACAAACTCATATTGTATATACATATGTATGAGGCTTCTCTAAATTTAAAAGAGAAGAAATGTTGGTTTCATCCTCAAGATGACACAGTTTTAGACAGAAAGGGGATCTGGGACATGCTGACTTTGTTGGGTCTGGTGGGACAAGCGGAGATAAGTGGACCCACAAAAAAACAGGACCCATTTATAATACATGCCTATGAAACATAGCTTTTTTCTCCCACCAATTTATCTAACTTGGCCCTGCCAATGTTGGTGGATGAGGTTGTCATAGCACAGTGTTTCTCAATCTTGGCAACTTGAAGAAGCATGGACTTCAACTCCCAGAATTCCTCAGCCAGCATAGTTGGGAAATATGCCATGATATGAGAAAATCAAAGGACAGGCTTCAGATTATGCCTCCCTCTCCAAAATATTAATTTTATACATCAGTATAATTTGCTAACATGACCTCTTTGTTCCATATACAGATTACTGTGTAAAATTCAAAACTTGCCCTTAAAAATGCTTATAGTACCAGGATATGGGTTTAAATCTGATCAAAATAGCTCTGATTCACTCCTGAAAAATTTGGATCTACTGGAGAGCTACTGGAAGGAATGCATTCATACCAATAAAAGCCATATATTTTTGTGGATGTACGGGTTGTTGCAATAACCCCTCCATGATATTGTCCAGGAGCTGCTGCAATTTTCTTTTGAGTTCAGGGTTCCTTCGGAGTTTGTTTTCCAGATAGCTATTTTTGAACTCTTCTTGAAGTGCTATGGCTTCTTTGCTACATTGTAAACAACCCTGAGATCCTGTGATGACCATGGTCAGGAGCCCAATCTCTAACCAAGACATGACACTATCTTGCCTTATCAGCTGCTGGAAGGAGCCTTGAACAGCAAAACAGTGACATCATAACCATGACCTCACAAAGCCTGCATGCTTTTCAGTCAGAAGTGAATGTGACTCTTCCATTGAAATGTTCCCATGTGCTCAGCTGTGGCTTATAATTAGCTGAACACATCATGACAATGAGCTGGCTTCGCTCATATTTAATGGAAACAGAAGAAACCACATTATGGTTTAGTACAATATATGAACATTGCTGCAGCATAAGTCGATGTTGCAATAGGCAGAGAAATGCAATCTGCACTTAATTTCCAATTAGCATCCTGAAATGTTTTTTTAATCAGAAGATGGAGGCAATTTAGCTTCTGTCCTTTCTGATGTGTTTCCAATGCTTTCCTGCATATTTAATGCCTGTTCCTTATTATTCTTTCATTGGTTTGCTTGTGTTGGATGAACTATCTCTCACTCATATAATCCCTGTAAACTTGCATTGCATTTCTGCTTTCCTAAACTGGCTTCTAGACCAGTGTTTCCCAGTTGGGGTCTTTAAAATAGGGGGACTTCAATTCCCAGAATTCCCCAAACCGCCATGCTCGCTGAGGAATTTTGGAAATTGAAGTTCTCATATCTTACAATTGCCAAGGTTAAAAAAAGGAGCCTCTGAATTTTACTTGAAAGCAGATTTCTTCTTGTAACTCTTTACTAGAAAGATTTTTTTTTTAGTATTGATTAATCTGAAAGAAAGGAACCAATCTGTATAGAAAAGCAATTAGCTTCCGATCTGCAGCCATCGTTTGGTCAGCCAAACTAGCATAGATTATTCATAGCCTGCTTTCAGGCCACTGAAGCTGACAGCAGTTAAAACCATTCTGGCACTTTAAGGCAGCTGCTGGGAGCTTGGAAAGTGAGAAGATTTTCAGTGTAGAAATGATCCAAAGTATTAATTTCTTGTCTGATGAATGTGTTTGCAATATATTTGTATCAGGGAGATGAAAGGATATATCTGAGATCATAAAATAAGTGGGCAGAATCAAATAATAATTTTTAAAATGTCAGTGACCCTATAAGAAAACTAGAAATCATAGAATTCCCAGATTTTTTAAATTATCATTTTTTAAATTTATTAAATTTATATGCCACCCCACGCTACCATCAAGGGACTGACTTTCCCTCCAAAACTCTTCTTGATACTGGTTGTTATTGTTTCTGTTATATTTTGCCTTTGTTCTCCAAAATTTAAGGCTATGAAGATATATAGTTCTATTCTGCCCAGTTTATCTTCAAACAACCTTGCAAGGTGGTCTAGACTGAGACAGCCTTAGAAATCTGTGTGAAGATTTTAATACATCAAATATTTGCCCAGAGGTGTCCAACCTTGGCAAACTTGTGGATTTCAATGCCCAGAATTCCCTAACAAGTTATATTCTGGGAATTGAAATCCATGTATCTTAAACTTCCCAAAATTGGACAGCCCTGGTTAGACCAATATAACTACCCAGTCATCACATAATCTCCCCCACTTTCTGATCTGGGCAAATTAGCCTCTTCAAAGGGCAAAAGCCAACGCACCTCAAGATTTCAGACTGGTTGACTTGCATGCTGAGTGACCCTGGAGTTGAAAATAACAGGGGAAATTTCTTGTACATAAGTAAGTAATGTTGGCAAGACAATATTTTTTATAGGAAAGGGTTTTTTTAATTAATGAAGAAATTGATTGTAAAATTGATAATAAGAAATAATTAAGAAATTGAGAGCTAATTTAGTTAAGGAAATAGGTAGATGGTGAGTTTTAGTTATGCCTTACACATGAAAGCTATTTGGGTGATTTCCGGTCAATCATTAGCAGATGGTGAGTTCTAGTCCTGCCTTCAGTATGAAAGCTGGTTGAATTACTTTGGGCCAATCACGAGGAGATGATAAATTCTAGTTCCACCTTAGGTATCAAAGTCGTCTGGGTGACTTTGGGCTGTTCCCTCTCTCTCAGCACAACCCACCTTACAAGGTGGTTGTTGTGGGGAAAATATCAGGAAGAAGGTGTAATGGATGTGTTTGCTGCCTTGAATTGTTTCTAAAATAAATATATTTGCTGCCTGGAGTTGTTAAATAAATAAATAAATAAATAAATAAATAAGTAAATGTCATGTACATTGAGTCAAACAATGATTTGGCTTTCCATGTAGCTTGCTTCCAAAGTGAATTCAACTTTCCCTTAAATTTAGCCCCTCACCCCACCAACTGACCCCAAGAAGGTCAGATCTCCAGTCTCCTCTTTCTTCCCTTGGGTCCTCTCACCCTCCACGCCTCATAATCTTCTAAATTCCAGGGTTGTGTCCCTCTTTCATCACATCTTGTATATCAGGACTTTGGGACCACCTGGCCATATGGGGTCAGAATAACTGTGGTCACGGTCTGCTCTGCATTAATTAACCTTTGATCCTTAATGGGCACCTCGGGGAAGAAGAGGTGGGAGGGCCTCATAAAAACAACAGAGAGATTAATAGCCAGCCAACCAGCAATTTCACTTTCAGAGCTTGGGACAGCTGGGGGATGGTGGGGCGGGGGGTGGGGGTGGAGAGGGAGGAGCTTATTAGCTGGGTGATGTGGGGAAGAAAGGACAGTAATTTGGGAACTGGGGAGGGGGCATCTTGGGCTGAAATGGCAAAGCAACTGCACTGTGGGTTGCCAACTGCTTAAGGGAAAACCAGTCTGTGTTTAGTTAGCAGTTGGATTTGCAGGAATCTCAAAATAGAAATAAACTTCACCATCTACTTCAGATCTGTGTTTAAGGCTCACAAACAAGAGAGGGAATGAAAAAGTGGCAGTTCTAGCTGTGAGCCCAAATTACAGGGTTTTGGTCGGTGGCACAATTTGAAAGTTTATCTTAAATTGTTTGAAAATTGCAAGCTTTGGAATATTTTGACAAGTGGCTGAGGTTCGGGATTTGGATCTGCTGAATTTACCAAAATATGAATTATTGTTAGAGCTAAATTGCTAAAATTCTCCTTTTTCTTGCCAAGCATTATTGTTAAGTATTTGGATGCTGATGTGGATTGTAAACCGTTGCCAAGGCTTTCGGTCAGCACTTGATTAATGTTAAAGTAAATCTCTTATGCAACACCACATAAGATGCATGTTATCAAAAGGAGAAGAGAGCAAAAATCACACAGATTTGCATAGTATTTACATGCATACTAATCTACATACACTTGTAGAAATAATTTACATAATTTAAATATAATTCCCTTCATGGAGAAGATGTTAACTGTCAGATTACAATTCTTCTGTCCATATAGCAACTTCAAGGCTTCAGTGCCCCTTTACAATATAGATAATCTTTGATTTACGACTGTAAATCCAGTCACCCATATGACTGATCTGATGTTATGACTTGTTTTGAGGTCCTTGTTAAGCAAACCAATTCACTACAGACCAGTTTTGCCAAAATAAATGCCAGATTTTGGCAAAACCATTGTAAAATGTGATCATATGACCAAGTGTAACTGCAAATTGATGTAAATGCAGGTTGGTTGCTAAGGGTCCAACATGCAATCAATGACTACAAGGGGGAGTGGCCATCAGAACTTTGGATCCAGATTCCATTATGGTTGCAAGTTGAGAACTTCCTATATTAATAGAATTGAAGCTTAATTTTAACTGCAAAAAGGGGCAATTTTTTCTGGCTCTGGATCCCATCGTGCCATATTGACACAATATCAAAATCTTGCAATATTTCAGTCAACCTTATAGAAATTCACAGTATTCCATCTTGATATTAATTGATTGTGTAATATTAATTATTAACTGTCAGGAAGTTCCAAGATCATATCTTAGAGATTCACTAGTTTGACAAGACTTTATCAATCTATCTTTTATTGCTGCTTTATGCATTTGGGCTCTCACTTTTCATTCTGATTACTTTAATATGAAGAAAGTTCTGTGTCTTGTTCTATTTACTGGCTAGAAAATTTATTTGATTATTTAAATTTATTAAAATTTAATCAAGTTATTGAATATACCCAGATGATTAAGTGAATATAATAACAAAACTGTAATACAGTCTTCTTCTTGAGCTTATTAAAAGACAGTTTAATAAGCTAATTTAATGATCAATTTAATAAGCAAATGTAACCTCAGTGGAAGGAAATTCCAGCTAGGGCTTGTTTTATTCTTTCAATACAAGCAAATGTTATGAATACAGGCACACACACAAATACACACAGACACAGACACAGGAGGTAGGCATTCTGCTTGAGTTTGTCAGTAGAATAAGACTCTGAAAACAAAACCGAACTGGATAAGATTTGATATGGCGGGATGTAGGTACTGGGAAAAGAACAATCAAATTAAAAAATGGGCTGTATCTGGTCAATGGAAGAAAAAATTGGAGAAATATTCTCAATGCCCCAATGATAGAAAATTGGGCAACTTCTTCACAACAGCACTGAAAAAAGTAACTTACATCCAGTTGTCAAAGTTATAATAATTGCAGCATCTCCTGGTCACATGATCAGAATTTGGGCACTTGGCAAACCTGCATGTATTTGCGATGACTGCTGTGTCCTGGGGTGATGTCATCACCACTGGCGACCTTCCCAGCAGTTTCCAATAAGCAAAGTCAATGGGGGAAGCCAGATTCCCTTAACAACCATGTGATTCACTTAAACAATTGCAGTGAATTGCTTAACGAATGTGGGTGCCACTCACCAACAATCACCTTGCTGAGCAACACAAATTCTGGTCTCAATTGTGATTGTAAATCAAGGACTCTCTGTATTTTCCTGGGCATGTGTGGCTGTAGGATAAGTTCAGGAAAAGCCACAGCTTCTTTAAGAAGCAGCCAAGAAAACGCACCCACAACAGATTCAAACCACATTTGCACTTCTGAACCAAACACTGTACAACACACTTATACTTCTGAAAGCAAACAGCACTGTACATAGTCTTTAAACAACGGTTTGTTTTTCTTAGACCTCCAGAGCAAAATTGGCAAGCTAAAGATAGAAAAGTTGGCGTTTATGGTCTTTCTGTACTTAGGATGGATTTTCTCTTGGGTGGAAAGACTAGACCAAACTGACTCATCACTAGATCAGATTGACCCTCTGATGGTAGACTGACTAGAATT
Organism: Laticauda laticaudata; assembly: GCA_004320025.1. Taxonomy (NCBI): domain Eukaryota; kingdom Metazoa; phylum Chordata; class Lepidosauria; order Squamata; family Elapidae; genus Laticauda; species Laticauda laticaudata. The sequence continues at coordinate 9,623 of BHFT01011856.1, forward strand.
AAATGACAACATCCAAAACTGAAGGAAGAACTATGTTAGAATGCCAAATGGGCCTTTTTAGAAGGTCAACTTTTTTCAATATTGAACTTTCTGGTAGGCCATCTCTGCCTTCTCTGCCTCTGAGAAAGATGAAGTTTGGTGAGCACAAGAAAGTATTGTAATATAAGGATGACCCAGATCCCAAATCTTTATTCATCTCCTTTAGGATCCCTCATACCTCCTGGATATATGAAGATAGGAATTGAGGAACAGTCTTTTGTTTTTCTTGCTTAAATCCTGTTGGTCCACGATATAGATGTTTTTCCTGATGGGCCATTTTTATTTTGTCTCTTTCCCTTTGTATATCTCTCCTCTCTTCAGTATCCTGCATTACTAGCCCACCTGTCTGCTTATGTTTGGCTCCTGTCCCAACAGTGGGATTTATTTCCTTCTTTGACTCATGAAGATCTCTGTTGGAAGTCCCCTCATGCAGGGTAATGCCATCAGGAAATGTAGCAACCCCAGATCAAAGCCTGGGAGATCTGGAAAAGTGTTTTCCTCTCCTGATTCCAGGACTGGGTGAGAACCTGACTAACAAAACTTGTGTTAACTCATGAACACTCTAACAGATCTCCAGAGGCACTGTTTCCGTCTCTCCCCACCTCCATCACCCTCCCAATCATACATCCAACAAGACGACTGTCTAGTATTTTTACCCAACAGCTTGTAAAACTTGCTAAACTTCCTCTTAAACTCTCAACAAAGAGGATTTCATTTTTAAGAAACTCCAGCCTAGTTGATATCGGATTCCAGAAAGCTCAGTGAATAGTGGAGTTGGACGCAGGCTCCAGACACAACAATTGGGGGAGAAAAGGTGGGTTTGCTCTCATCATTCTATTGTATTCTTGTTTCCCATTATTTGTCTGCATTCACTTCCTTAATGCATGAGAAATTCTATGCTGGCAGCCAACCCTGCATTATGTTGGCTTTTCTTGTAAGAGGATAGATAGATAGATAGATAGATAGATAGATAGATAGATAGATAGATAGATAGATAGATAGATAGATAGATAGATGGATAGATGGATAGATGGATAGATGGATAGATTGATAGATTGATAGATAGACAGACTGACTGACTGGTAGACTGATAGACTGACTGACAGACAGACAGACCTGATTCACTCCTGCAATATAATATGGACCCAGTTATTAAAGAGCAAGATGTGTGTGACACTAGCATTGAAAACCTGCAATGTTTACACTGTAGTATTATCTGAACAAAGCTGTAATATCTCAGATGATGCAGACAAAGAAAATCTTATAAGGGATATCCAAGCAATAGAGAGAGACAACGTGTCGATGCTTATATTGCTAAATACATCCATATTTACTGCAGGCCTTTGGCAATAAAATGTGTAATAGATACAGGCAAATGTGAGTGGTATTGTAGCTAATGGCTCATTTGTTGTTCATATTTTGGGGCTTAGTGACAATTTTGTGAGGAACTGGAAGAACTTTTCATGGTTTCTTAAAATGTATAGCAAGATGAAAGTTCCCCCAAGCATTTGCATCTTAAGTCCTCTCTAATCTGCCGTTGCCTGTTCTGCTGTATGCCTGAAATCAGAAGAAATGCTTGAAATTTCCAGTGACATGTTAAAATTATTCCAATACTTCTTAGAGTACAACAGGTCAGAAAATAAAGAAGTGCTGAGACTGATACTATTATTCTGCACTTTGAATCAGCTTTATGTTGATATCAACTATTTAATTTTTGATGTATGTGACAGAATCTATGCTACTTCAAAAAACCTTGTTGAAATATTTGCTGTTTTAAGGTATGAAGACGTTATTGCTTCAAAACAGCCTTTATTACTATGTGAGTGTTCTTTAGCTTTTTTAAAAATACACTGGTTTTTTTAAAAAAAGATCCATTTCTTCTACATCTGTAGAACCCAGAGATTCATGTACTTCTGAAGGTTTGTGTGAAAATTCATTAAAAGCCAAATTTTTCATAATTCTGGAGAAAACCGATCATTGATTTTGTAGCATCAAAATCTCAGATTGATAGTCATTAAAATATTCCTCCCAAGACACCCCAATACATTGGAGGAAGATTTTTTTTAATTCTATAAAATAATTCTCCCTGCCCTCCTTTATCTGTAGACTAGTTTCTTTTATGTATAGTCATGCATTTTATGATACATGACTAATAAGCATATTTTATGGCACAGAAAGCGAATTATTAGCCCAATTTATTACACATGGTTACTAAATCCCACCTCCATTTTAAAAGTTTGAAATAAATGGTGAAGGATTGTTACTATTCTGGAGCCAAAATTTCTACTCCATTAAAAAAGTGCATTGAATCCTTAGTGACAAATGTCAACCTTCGATGATATTAAGTTTATTTTATTTGGGAAAAGCTTTGATCTATTCAATATGTCTGAAAATGGAAAAGAAAACAATAATATGAGCTCTGAAGGTTTGCACGTCCTGTTATATGTTTGGGAAACCTTCAGATTTCTACATTTTTCTATAGCTTACAAACAAACAACTATGTATATTTTAAATATACTTTTCTGAATAGGTCCCAAGTTTATGTTGCTAATGTTTTAAGCACTTTTCTACAGATGTTTAATTCTGGTAAATATTGATAAACATTATAAAAAGCTCTTAAAACTTCTAGGAAAATTATTATAAAAGAATATATTTAATCATGAGATCTTTATTTGGTATATTCTTTTAAGCTAACAAACACTTAATAAATGGCTATGTGTACCTGTGTAAATATCCCAGACTCCCAGAAGAGAATTTTTAAACACAAGAATTGATTACAGGAGAAAATTACATCATCAAGTAATGGTTCATGGTCCTCAATAAATAATCCACTATTCTTTTTTTAATAGGTGATATACCTAAAATTATAGTAAGCCGCTTTGCAAATTTTAACAAAAGGGAAATAATGTTTCAAAGCCAATGAGATACAGAAATAAGTTTCATTGGTGCTTGCATTATGCAAAATGGCTATTTACTTTATAATATTTACTAATTCACTGCAAGACAATCCCAGATTTAATAAAAATCATTTTCTATGGTATTTTAATCACAATCAGAGTTGAAACTAAAAGAGACTGACTAGCAAAATCAAATAAATTGTCTCTTCCGGCAGTCTGAATGATCCTTGGTTTTAAAACTGTACTCCATGCAGTTGATGAACTCATTGTTCCTTTATGGGTAAATTAATTAACAAAGGTAAACTTACTTAAAAGCTTGTTTTCCTTTTCCCTATAATTTATAGCTCCAATAATGTTTTAACACATGCACTAGATTTGGAAGGCATATTCATCTGTTGTGTATCTAATTGGGATGAAATAGACATTCATATTATTAAACAACAGTGCTGGACTTACCTGAAATTTGGATTTCTCTAAATGTGTAAACTGCAGTTGTAAGAAAGATAGTTTACAAAAAAATGTATAAATTGAGTTAAACAAAAAAAAGTTACATTTAGACATATATGCATATATTTTAGAACTGTTTTCAAAAATCAAACCAGAACAGGAATGGGATAAACAAAACTTTTAGAGAATAAATTAAAACTGACATATTTGCATAAATGAGAAGCTTTTCTGTGGCGTACATAAAAATGAGTTACAGTACAAACTCTCATGGTGAGAGCTCTGATAAACTTAAAAATCAAGATCCAAAAAAAGTTTATTTGAAGTCTCAAAGTTTGAAGATGCTGCTAGCCTTTGTTTTCATTCTTGATATTTGTGGTACAGTTCCATAAGTGTTGGGTATTTATAGAAAGGTCCTAGTGTGATAAGAAAAAAAAATGAAGGAGATACCCAGAAAGTCACAAAAAGATATCCCAATAAAGTCACAGGAAGCATTATCAGCTAAAACCTGAAAATCATGGCACTTGCTTCCAAAGACATTTGCATTAAGATATTTTAATTATAAAAGTTGGGATTCAGAACTTAACAATAAAATCCTATACAAAATTACAAAGTCCCATTAAACCCAAAGATTACTCCTATTCCAAGACTGCAATTCTATTCATATTTTAACTTAGAACATAATTAACATATATTGTATAGTAATTGTATTTAGGACATATTAAAGGCAATGGGCACTTTGGTTAGTGTCTCAATCCCATAGAATTCAGCAGTAATGAAATGTAACTAAGCTCTGGATCCAACCTAAAGACTTGTCATTAGCAAACACCATGTTTTCATAACTTGCAACATTTCAACAGATGAAAACTAAGTCATATTTATCACAACCTTGTTCTTTTTCAACTCTCTCCACCCATTCCTCATAAATAAATGTACTGCTAAAAATTTAGTTCTTTGTCTTCACTCAGTGAAAGCCCTTCCTTTGCTGTATATGACATGCATCAGAATGTTTCTCATGCCTTATAAGTATAACAAATTGAGATCTAAATAATTTGCTTCCAATTCAACACTAAGAGGATTTTGTAGCCTTCAAAGTTCAGATAGTATTTGTTTTTTTGATTAAAAGAACAAAAATAAGAAAAAATCAGTGTATTGTCAGCCAATGTATTGTCAGTCAGTCACACTTCAAAATTTAACCTACTTTTTATGAATTTGTGTTCGCTTTTATCTGTATATTTAAAAGTTTTAAATAAAATTATATAAAAATAATAATTACAACAGCAACAGCAACTCTAGCTGGGAATTCTTTGCATGGCTTCTTAAGGTTCAAATTGGTATGAGTTTTGTCAAGAGTTAACTGAAAGTTTAGAACTGAAAATTCAGAACAATTATTGAAGAATAACAACTGTAAGGATATAATTAACTCAAGCTGCCCGAAAGAGAAAAATAGAGTACCAATTTGCATAGCAAGGATCTCTCTGGTATTTATACATAAGTAAATATATACTGTATAGGATTGCAAGTCTATTATACTCAAAAAGAGTGTGACTTGTACAAACATCAGCATGGGTTGATCTAGGTTTTGTCTTGTGTAAACTCAGTCTTTGGGGTTTCAGAATATGGTTTATGGAATAGCACTATGCATGTGTCCACCCAATTGTGAATTATACAATAATCTATAATTAAAATGTGGCTTAGAATGATATATGAAACTAGCAGTGATAGGAGGAGGAAATGAATTATATATAATCACAGGGCTGCACTGAAATTCTGTAAAACAGGAGCAGGGGAATCATGATTTGACTCCTTTAATGATCTACTCATAACATGCAGCAAAACGGCCTCTTTGTGCACATTAATGTCCCATTCATACTCAGGATATGGAAGTTCTGAGGCATTTTTAGTATTTATTGGCTTTTTACTTTTATCATAGAAATGCCAGCCCTTCACAAGAATGGTAAGTGGTCCCACTTGGATCATAATCATGTTCCAATTACAGGGAAGCCACTCTAGTTATTCATATTTATATTATTTTTATTTTTGTTCAATTTATTTGATTCCTATAGCTGAGCATCTCAACAAGTGATGCTGGGTAGAGAGTACATCATAAATATAAAAACAATGAAACACTATTAAAATAATTTAAGCAGTATAAAATAAATACATATAGTGGTGAAGGTGCTGGCCTAGAAACTAGGAGAGCGTGAGTTCCCTAATCTCGCCTTAGGCACGAAAGCCAGCAAATTGTAGATATATGAGTTTTGTCAAGAGTTCGAAGTGGAAGTTTAGAACAATTATTGAAGAATAACAACTATAAGGATATAACTAACTCAAGCTGCTCCGATCTCCAGGAGACACTGAATTCTAGTCCTGCCTTAAGCATAAAAGGTGGCTGGTTGACTTTAGATCAATTGCCAGGAGACTGTGAGTTCTAGTACTACCCTAGGTATAATAGCTGGCTGGGTTATTGGGCCAAACACCAGGAGATATGAATTTTAGTCCTGCCTTAGGCATAACAGCTGGCTGGGTGACTTTAGACCAATTGCTAGGAGACAGTGAATTTTAGTCTCACCTTAGGCATAAAGGAGTGGCTGAGTAACTTTGGGTCAGTCGCTCTCTCTCAGCCCAACCCAAATTGCAGGGTTGTTTCTTTGGGGAAAACAGGAGGAAGAAAGAATTTGCCACCTTAATTAATTATAACAATAAAAAATATAATAAATAATAAATATGAATCCAAACAGAATTGTTATTATGATTGATAATACAGCAATCCTGGTACATCCAGAATAATTGGCTTTTTCAGACATCCCACCCAGCTACCCAGATATAACTATATCTATATCTATATCATCTATCTATCTATCTATCTATCTATCTATTTGTTTTTTTAAGTTTTCACAGGTACTTACATGTATGCTGTTCAGCTTTGTTCGGGTATTATCCCACGTCCTTGTAGTTGTGCTTTTAAAGTTGTAGCAACGTTTCGGCAGAATCTCATCTGCCATCATCAGGCTTCTGTATTGTGTTCGTCTGTGAATTTGTCTGTGAAAGACGTGGGAAAATACCCGAAGGAAGCTGAACAGCACACACACACACACACACACACACACATATATACACATATATATTGCTGACTTCAGCAATTTTTCCTAGGTTTTCTCTAGATATAATAAAATGAAAAGTTTAATGTTTTCCCGTTTTATCAGCAATCTAAACTGCAATCAGTGGGTCTGAACACTTCTTGCAGTATGAAATTGAATAGAAAAGAGGGATATGAATTGAATAAGCAAAAAATACTATAAATTAGTTGTGTATATATTTTTGTTAACATCCCATTTTAAAAAGCCTTCTAAAACTTTTAGAGACTCAGTAGTGTCTATGTAATTTGTCATAGGGTTAAAAATTTGAAAGACACATTGCCCTGCATTTAAGTGGATTAGAAAGTTGCTTCTGAAAATAATTTTTTAAATTATGAGATTCTTAAAAAATATGGTAAGTACATTTCTTCGGAAGGTTTTTAGATTACATTTTACAGATATTTGTATTTAGAGGATTTTCAAAATAGCCTTCTCAAGAAATTTGGACAAGTTTGGCATAAACCAGATGCAGGGAAGATTTTTGAGATAAATAGGAGAAATGCAAGCTGTAGTACTCACTTATGTGGAAAATAGATAATCTATTGCATGCCATGTGTCTTACTTCTATATAGTAATAAATCATACAGTTTCTTATAAATTATAAGGTATATTTTTTCTTTGGCTGAATTGGGACTCTTTGGACCAAAATCTCAGTTGGGCATCTTCAGAGGTTTTCAGCACCACAAAGGAAAGAAGAAAATATTTACTGTTGCAGCTCATTATTATCAAAGTGTTAATGGTACTAATATCAATCCCTTGCTAATAAAAATCAGCCTCCTGTTAGTGTATTGTTTTGTGGCATGTTTGAAGGGTTAAATCATTATGTATGTTTAAGGCTACAATCCTACTTGATTAAAAATATACCTTTCCATTCATCAGCAATTTGTTTGCCTCCATTATACTTGGTTGTAAATATTAGAGATTGTAAAGAGACAAATTGAGGAAGGTGACGGGACAATTTCCCTGCATTTGTATTTTTTCAATTATTCAGTATTTCAAGTCACAGGCTCATTTTTCTGAATTTCTTTTTCTTGTTCTTTGTGGACCATAGCAAACAGCAGTGAAAATCATTTCAGTACCAACCCATCTATCATTTGAATCCTTCATAAAGTCCTACGCGTCCACCACTCTCAATCCCCAAAATTAGTGATGCTCCAGAGCATTATACGGGAAAAATGGCAGGTGAAAATTTAGAAGCAAAAATGAATTAAAAATATATTAGAAGTTGCAAAGAAAATATTCTACAAGGCATCCTTGTCTACACAAGGACGGAGGAAAAAAAGAAAACAATCTCAGATATTTTTTAGGGAATAAAGTCTTCAGGGGAAACTTTAAAAATCATTGCAGATGTTATGTATGCTTTCTGACAAAGCAGCACTCCCTGTTCTAAGGTGATAATAGTTAAAACATATATCATATCAAAACTAGGCAAGCATGCTCTCACTTTTGATCTACATTTTCTGAAAATATATGCAAATAGAAGAGCTTGTTTATAAACCATAAAACCTAATGATACATAGAGATATCTTTGTTCAGGTGAATTTTCTGCACTAAATTAACGCATAGAGGAAATACAATTTTAGATATCCCAGAAATCAGGGGACTTATATCACCTTTGCCGGTGCTAAATAGTAACTAGGAATTATTCAAAAGTCCATATAATTGCTTCTCTGAAGATTTGCCAGAAGCCATACTTCCCAGTATTTTGAAAAAAATGAAATAAAAATGTTTCCCTTGAGTTTTTTTCAAAAATGCAGTCTAACTTTCCGCATGTTTATCAAGAAATTGTGCTTATTCCCAGGCACTTATTTTTCAGTACATGCCATATATCATTCCAGTTCTACGATTGAATTATAGGTGATGTTTAAGTCACATATACCCTCTTCCCCAATTTTTAAATTTTGTAAAATGGCAATTGATACAGATAAGGGGCTGATTTTTTTATTCTAAAACCAAATCCCCTTCTGGGGTCCCCTGTCCCCCCTACCAAATAGCTATTTTTTTAACCCAAAGAGGAACTAAATCCCCAAGCAGTGCAAAATCACAGTAGATCTGGGGGTATCGGTAACATCTCTCAGACATGCACCAGATGCCTGGAGCAGATTTACAAACTTTTATTGCTGTATTTTCTAAGCAGATGGTATGCCTGTGCGTATGAGTGAGTATGCATTCATGCATTTTGATTCCTGCTTTTGCAAGTATGATTCTTAACACCCTTCTATCCTCTCTTGCTTATCTTTCTCTCTATTAGACTTGACAGAAACCGTTTTTTTTTTTGCTCTGGATAGCTCTGTTATCTGATTAAAAATAGCTAGAAACCTTAAAATTGCCTCAGAATGTTATTATCAATGGTTCAGAATTATTTGGAGTCTAGCAATAAATGATATATTTTGAATTAGACCTAGAATGCTGTTAACAAATAGTTCATTGGTTTATAGCAACAATTGAAGCATGATCTGTAATATAAACCCAAGTCTTTTTTTTTTAATGACATATGACACAGGAATTGGCACGCTTTATGAATGAGCAAGGAATATCATTTTGTAATTTAGGGAAATCTGCTAAAATTGCAGATGGTTCCAAAACATGTCATTCAGAAAATATTTGTGGAATAATCAGAGTTCTGTGTTATTTTTTTGGTGCAGTTTGAAGATGAGAAATACTGACAACAGGTTTTCAAAGGTTGTTGATTGCTTCACCCCTATTTTTGCAGGCATAATAAAGAGGCTTGTGATGCATTAAAAAATACCAATTTATTAAGCATCAACATCTAGAATGATCCTTTTTAGCAGCAGATATGTTAGTCTCTTTCAGCCAAACAACTTGACTATCTGTTGATTAAAATAATTACTCCTGCTAATGGGTGGAATGAATGTTTCTTAAAATTTCAGTTGCTCTCCATTCCTTGTTCTTTGAATTTTAAATTCAGCACACTCACATCAATCTGAGATTCTTTTTTAAATTTACACAAACAATGGATGTAATATGGATGTATGATTTTGATACTTTTTCCTGGTCTTTATAATTGTCCCTAATATAATGAGTTTGTGCATTGTTTTTATAATCCATGTATTTATTTAAAATATTTTCATATTTTAGAGAGTTTGATAATTAGAAAACTACTTGACAAAATTTGGAGTGAATTTCAATAGTATTTCGGTTCATGAATTAGTTAAAACTAAATAAGCGTGCACCATGGATATTTGTTTTTTCCCTGCAACAATACCACATTGATTATGATGAAAGCCTCCCTCGCCCTTCATACTTCATATTTGTGATGTTGCATTGGAAAAACAGATTTGTTTCACACATCAAAATGTGTGTATTATGTGTCTTCCATCTCCAGGCACTTAAATGTATATATTGGAAATTCTTTTACATTGTAATATTATGATTCTAGGAGAGGAGAACCAAGCAAAACATGGAATTATTTTTGACAAATGTTGGTGTTTTTAAATAACTATGAAGAATTGTTTCATTAAACTGCTTTTGGGGTGCCCTATATTCCTTTAAATCACCTTGGAAATGGGAAATTAAACAATAGGTCAAAAATAATCAAGAATATGGCACAAACATCACCACTCTTTTGCATGCAGAGACATTTTATTTTATTTTATTTATTTATTTGATTTGTCAATCACTTACAAGATAATAGGTATAAGGATAAACATAATTATGAATACAAGAAATGAGTACTTATAAGAAAAATAAAAGAGACAATAGAACACGGATGGTAGGCATTTTGGTGCACTTTGGTCTAGTGGTTAAGAGTGGTAGACCATGAGTTCAAGTGTTACTTTAGCCATGAAAGCTAGCTGAGTGACTTTGGGTCTGTCACTCTTTCTCAGTCCATCCCATTGTAAGAGGGATCTTGAAGTCTTCATGAACAATCACTTAAGTATCAGCCAGCAGTGTGCAGCGGCAACCAAAAAAGCCAACAGAATCCTATGGGGATAGAATAAAGATTGCGTGAAATATTACTCCTGCTTTATAAAGCCTTAGAAAGATCACACTTAGAATACTACATCCAGTTTTGATCACCATATTATAAAAAAGAGACTTTTTTGAAACTCTGGAAAGAGTGTAGAAAAGAGCAACTGTTGTGTTCGCGAAGAATGAGACTTGAGACCAGCGTAACTTCAGCTCTTTTATTTAGTTCTTAAATTCCATCTGAGCCAGGAGCCGCGGCAACCCTTTTTTTATAGAGAGGCTGCTCGCGGCCAATGACGGCTTCTTGATTCTCCCACTGTTGAGGTGGCCAATCATAGGCTAGCTATTTTTGGCCAATCACTGTCGAGTAGAACACCAATCAGATTCATGTCTTTGAGGACCAATGGGAATAGAGTATTTGGAGTATGCTAATATGTAACACCCCTCCCCTCTTGGTTTGGTCCTACCTTAGGTAGTCACGTAAGTAGGCGGGGCTTTTATGTTGTCTAGTTGACCTACACAGTTTAGTCGTGCTGTTGTCTTCGGAGGGTTTGGACGGGATCGCTGTTCCTCACATCTTTCTCTGTGGAACCTCCTGGAAGGTAGAGTCAGCCATGCCGCTCCCGCCTGGCCTACCCGGGTTGGTAGAGTCGGCTCAGCTGCTCCCTTCCGGAGTGGCTTCTTGGTCTTCTTGTGCCTCCTGTTCCTCTTTGCCAAAGTCTTCTTCAGGTAATCGTTGTTTCTTTCTGAGTTTATTTGTGAATGTGGTTTGTGAGTATGTTTTGATTTTGTGGTGCTTCTTGTTCTGATGGAGGGTCTCCCCCTCCCCTCTTATTTATGTTTGAGGGGTCTCCCCCTCTCTGGTTGGCTTATTATTGTTTTTGTTTAATGTTTGCTGTGGTTCTGGCATGTGTGTGTGTTGTTCTTCATGCCTGGGTATGTAGTGGTTTGTTCCAATGTTCTTGATCTTAATTGATCAATGTGTCTCCTCCAGCTCTACCATCATCCGTTTCTACTCTATACAACCGGGGTCCCTGTTATTTGTGTTATTTTTGCCGGTAACCCACAGTGGTGCCGTTAGATTTTGCATATACTAGGTTTCCTGGTTCGAATGTGCGGTGTCTGCTGGAGGATCTGTTTGTTTTTCAGGGCTGTATGTGGGTTGTAATCTATTCAATGTGATCTTAATTTTCTGCCCATTAATAATTCTGCTGGGCTTTTATTTGTAGTTGAGACTTGGTGTGATGTGTTGCATGGTGAGCATTTTATAAATTTTCTCTTGTATGTCTCCCATGTTAATTTTTCTATGGTTTCTTTGGTATACCGGACATGCGTTCTGCCCACCCACGTAGCCGAGTCGGCCCGGTGCTGTCAAAGCATGCCTTATCTGTGTTTGGCGAGGAACTTTTCAAATGTCAGTGCTGTGAACTGTGGCCCATTATCTGAAAACTAATAGGTCAGGTAACCCATCTGTGGCGAAAAAGTTTTCTCAGTTGTTTGATAACTGCTTCTGTAGTTGTTGAGTTCATGACGCTTACTTCCAGCCAATCTGAGTAAGCGTCTACTATGATTAAAAATGTGTGTCCTTTTGTAGGCCCGCGAAATCTATGTGAATTCTTGACCAGGGCCTCCTCGGTGTTCCCAATCTAGTATAGGTGCTGAAGGAGGTGCAGGTCGGGATCATTAGCATTTATCGCAGGTTTCTACCCATTTGCCAATATCATTATCTATCCCTGGCCACCATACACAACTCCTGGCCAGGGATTTCATTCGTACGATACCCTGGATGTCCTTCATGTAGCATATTCAGTACTTGCTCTTGTAATGCCTCCGGTATTAACCACCCGATCCCCCATAGAATGCAACCTTTTAAACAATGACAGTTCAGTTTGCCTGTTCTTGAATGGTTTAAATTTAATGTCTGTCTCGTTTTCCGGCCACCCTTTTCCCACCCAGTTTAAAACCTGTGACAAAGTTTTGTCTCTTGTTGTTGCTTTCGCAATGTCCACTGTGGTTATGGGTAGGTTTGGTAGTGTATCAATCTGTAGGTGGATGTGGTTGTGCCGGGTTCACTCCCCAGTTCAGGTAGGGGAGTACGGCTCAGTGCATCGGCGTGAGAAATGTCTTTGCTGGTTGGTGAATCAGTTTATAATTGTATGAAACAAGGAACTCGGACCATCTTGTCATTCATGGGGAGAGTATGTTCAGAGTGGCCCTGTTCCCTGCTAATATTCCAAAAGGAGCTTGTGGTCAGTAATAATTGTAAAGGTCCTACCGTAAAGGTTATTCATGAAACTGTTTTGACACCGGATATTGCTGCTAATGCCTCTCTGTCCAACTGACTGTAGTTCCTTTCCATTTTGGATAGTGTTTTGGAGTAGAATGTGATCGGTGCTTCTCTCCCCATCTGGCAGCATGTGGCTGAGTACGGTTCTGATGCCGAACGGTGACATCACAGGTGACTGTCAATGGTAGTGGTCTCGCTGTATTGTATTAATACAGAGTCAGATGTGATTAAGTCTTTGATTTTCTGGAATGCTGTCTCTTCACATCGTCCCCAGGTCCAGGTGGCTGCCTTGTCCAGTAGCCCATGTAGTGGTTCTGCGTCATTGCCTTCTGTGACAGAAAAACATTGTTAAAATGTATAAGTCCCAAGAATGCTTGCAACTCTACTTTTGTTTTTTGGTCTGGCGCTTCTTTGATTGCTTTTATTTTTTTTCTCTGTGGGTTGGATGCTCTCTTTTATCATTAGGTACCCCAGGAATTCAACTTTTGAGGTGGAATAAGCTGACACTTTTCTTTTTTGACCTTGAGTCCCGCCTTTTGGAATCTTTGTAATATATTCTGAGAGGGGCTTCTTAGTTGTCTCTCATTGCTGGCTGACACTAGCACATCATCAAAGTATAGGACTAACCCCTTTATCCCCTTGTATTACCGCTCTATCAGGCTTTTGGATCACCCTGGGGCACGCTGACTCCAAATTGCAGCCGTTTGCATTTGAAGCTCCCCTATGAGTCACGATCCTTTGTGCTCTGCTGTTTTGGGGTCGACTGGCAATTGTTGGTATGCTTGCCCAAGGTCAAGCTTTGGTGAAGTCTTGCTCTTTCCAATGAGTGTAACAGGTTGTTGCACTACTGGACAAGATATGTGCTTTGCTGTAGTGCATGGTTTAGGGTGGCCTTGTAGTAACACAGATTCTCATGAATACATCTGGCTTAATTGGGGTCACGATTGGGGTTTCCCATTTAGCGTGGTCAATTGGTTCCAAGTGCCTTGTGCTGTGAGTTTATTTAGTTCCTCATCAATCTTCGGTTTTAATGTGAAGGAAATTCACCTCACTTTAACCTAATAGGAGCTATTGTCGGATTTAAATTAAATGATATGGGGGACCCTCAGTAACTTGCCTAGTTTTCCCATTGAAGATTTCCTGGAACTCCCTCATTAGGGTCTCCGTCCCAGTCTGTCTCTGTGACGCTGTTGATGGCCGGTCACTCCGATTCCCAGGGGTTTGAACCACTCGAGTCCCACCAGGCTTGGGCAGTTCCAGTCTACGATGTTAGAGGCAGAATTTTTGTGTGTTCATTGAAGGTGACTTGGAAGTATCCGAGTCCGACTATGGGGATCCTGTTTCCTTGGTAGTCTTTTAGTATCAGCATTTGGTTTCTAATTCGGTTCTGCCATATGTGGTATCAGTCTTTTAATGGTATTCCATGATACCATTGATAGATATGATCCGGTTCGACCTCCATCTCACATTCTTGGCCCCTCGATCCTGACTGCCACATGTACTTTTTCGGCCATTGGTTGCGTTTGAATGACCAATAGTAATAGTTTGGTGTGTTTCTTCTTTTCTGCAGTTTTTGTTTAGCCGCTTGCCTTTGGTTTCTCGACTCTCACGGCTCCATGTTTGTCTTTCTTTTATCCTTGGTGTGTATTGTCTCTATGTTGTGGGTTTGAGCTCTTACAGTTTCGGCAGACCTCTTGCTATGCGTCCCTGTCTCTCGCAAGTACCAGCACATATGCGTCTAGGACACAGCACTCAGAATGGGGGTGGTCTCCTCCGCACCAGCACACTGGAACCCTGACTTACGTCCTTTCTTCTCCCATCTATTTTCGTTCAGCCTGGAGTCTGTGATCTCCTTTTCATCGTCGTTGAATATTGGACAATGATTCGCTATCCGCATAGTGTGTGATGGTCTTGTATGTGTTTCTCTCACTTTTTCTCTGGAATTGGCTTCTGCTGGTGTTTTTGGTGTTGTCGCATTCATTTGTTGCATTTTGGCTGCTGATTTTTAAGCTGCTTCAGCTGCCTGGGCCTCAGCGATAGCCTCAGTGACCTGTAATTTTTTGAGTTAGCAGTTGGCTTTGTAGGGTGAGATCTCTCAGACCAAGGACCACGTGATCCTCATGGTTCATCCATGTTGAGGAACTCGCATGCCCCTCCAATGTCCTGAGAGCTGCTACGAAGTTCTGCGATGCTCTCACCTTCTCTCTGGTCCCGTTTGTAGAACTCGTGTCCCTCAAATAAGGCTGGAAAACAGTCGGTGCGTAGTGAGCCTTCAGTAATTTTACCAAATCTGGCCAGGCATCTGCTTTACATCCTCCGGTTTGGCTAATGCCTTGGTCATTCTGAATACCATGAGCCCAAGTGCATCAGGATAACGGCTCTCTTTGTGTTGTCCAAAGATTCCTTGCAAGTCATTGCTTTCCAGGAACATGAGAAGTCTGTCGTATGTATGATTCCCAGTCCTCCGTTGTGGATTGAATGGTGAAGGTGGCGAGTTGGTTCTGGCCATTCGTCTGCTCAGTTCTCGGTTGCCACGTGCTACTGGTCTCCTTGGCCTCAGAATCCCACCTTCATCGCCAGTGTTGTTGTTCGCCGGAAGAATGATAACTTCGAGACCAGAGTAACTTTAGCTCTTTTATTTAGTTCTTAAATTCGTTTGAGGCAGGAGCTGCGGCAGCCCTTTTTTATAGAGGGACTACTCACGGTGTCGCGGCTCAAATGACGCTCCTTGATTCTCCTGCTGCTGAGGTCGGTCATCCATAGCTAGTTATTTTTGGCCAATCACCATCTGGGTAGAACACAGTCAGATTAAGTGTTTGGTGGACCAATGGGAATAGAGTATTGGAGTATGCTAATATGTACAGCAAAAGATTTTTGAAGACTGGAGGTAAAACATATGAAGTACAGTTAAAGTTGGGTATGTCTAGTCTCATGACAGAGAAGGAATTAGGGGTAATAACATAGCAAGGTTCCAGTATTTGAGGGGCTTGCCTCAAAGAAGACAGGGTCACAACCCTTTTTCCAAAAGACCAGAAGGGCAAGACAAGAAACCAGTGATGGAAAGTTAACAAGGGAGAATTAACCACTGAGAACTAAGGCGAAACTTCAAACAGGACAATTACAGTGGAACGGCTTGCCTTCAAAGTTTGGATGCTTCATCACTGGAGCTTTTAAGAAAAGACCTGACAGCCCATTTGTCTGGAATGGTGTAGGGTCTCTTGCTTGAGCAGGGGTTGTGGCTAAAAGACTCCTAAGATCCCTTCAACTCAATTATTCTATTCCCCCAAGGGTTGTTGTTGCTGGAGAAAATAAGGAAAAGGAAAGATGTTATGGATTATTAGCCCACTTGAATTATTACCATATATACTCGCATAATAAGACCGATCTCGCATATAAGCCGACCTTTAAAATACTTCCCAAAATATGAGGATTTTTGAAAAACTCGCATATTAAGCCGACCTCCCAAATACCATGGTGGAACGCTTTTTTTTTTCTCCAAATTTGGGGGTCGGCTTATACGCTGAATAAATCTGGCTGCCCGAACTTCGGCGCAATGAGAGCCAAGACTCTCATCGCCTTCGCAGGCAGCGGCTTCGCGCATGAGAGTCAAGACTCCTCAATCGGCCTTCGTGGGCAGCCGGCTTCGCGCGATGAGAGTCCCTGGCTCTCATCGCGTGAAGCGCTGTCCGCGAAGCGATGGATCTGTGGCCCATCGCATGAATTTGTGGCAGCCAGATTATTCGCGATACGTATAAGCCAACCCCCAAATTTGGGGGGAAAAAAAAAGCGTTCTAAAGTCGGCTTATATGCGAGTATATACGGTATAAAAATAATAAAGGTGATATACAAATAAATACATGGATAAATATGAGAGGCTCATGTTTATGAAATGTGAGGCTCTGATCATATACTTGCAGCTGCCACAGATCTCCTCTTGGTTTGACAACACCGTATTTTTTGCAAGAGGGAATATTTGGTGTCTAAGAATGAAAACCATCAGACAGAAGGCAAAAGCAGAATTGCTTATGGCCATTTCTTCCAAGTTAGAAGTTGGCTATCCCAAGGCTGTAAAAGTGCCATTCTTTCTCTTCATTAAGGTATGATGTGGCTCTGTCAAGAGTGAGGTTTGTTTCCAGCAATGCTCAGCCCCTCTGTGTTTAACTGGGTGCTTCAATAAGAGGTGTTAACACACACACATACACTCACACACAAATAAAAAAAGTCTGACATCATGGAATGGATGTCACAAGAGCCAACAGCCTGAGTGTGATGGAGAAACCAAGATGCCCCTTTAGCCAGCAGGAATCCCTGCTGCTTGCAGTTTTCTTAAGTAAAGACACATGACAAAATAATGTATCCTTCTAATCCTGAAACCACTAAGCCTTTGTTTTTGCTCCAGGGTAGAAGCGAGATGGATTGGTAGCATGGAAACATTAAAGGAAAAGAGGGAATCCAAACACAAGAGGATTTTCAGTTGATAAAAAAGATAAATGGCCCTTAACATTTAGCAAGATGTGTCTTTCATTCCAGGAATTTTGTAGACACTGTAATTAAACACATATATATCCATAAAGATGACACAGTGCAGACAGTACACTACAGTACAGTACATACCCCATGATACTCGTGAAAGTTGGACTTCGAAGAAGCAGGATAGAAATAGCATTGCTGTGTTTTAAAAATGGTGTTGGAGTAGATTCCTTAGAATAGAATAAACAGCCAAGCAAAAAAAACCAATGAATCATTAAACAAATCAACCCAGTTCTCAATCAAGGCACAAATGATCACATTCCAATTATCCTACTTCAGATACTTAATGTGAAGACTTAATTATCTAGAGAAGGCTCTATTGCTGGGAAAGATAGAAGGAAAGAGAAGAAGAATGGACAAAAGGCAGCAAAGAGGATGGACTCCATTACAGTGGTGATGACCTGCTGTAAGACTTGAAGGACCAGGCTAGGGACAAATCATCAGGGAAAAAAATGTAGCTATAACAAGGAAGTATATAACCTTGGCCACTTTAAGATTTGTGGACTTCAACTCCCAGAATTCCCCAGCCAGCTGAGGAATTCTGGGAATTGAAGTCCACACCTGTTGTGGCAAAGGCTGGACATCCCTAATCTAATACAGTCACTAAAGTCCCAGCATCAACTGATGGCACATAATCAACCAATAATTAAATACAATGTTAGCATTACTAGACTATGATAGCAATGCAACATATGTAAAAACAGATCGGGTTTTGATCACATGATTGTGCATCATGATTTTTTTGACATATAACCCTCCCACTGGAAACACTCCTGCCAGAAGGATTTTGCTTTACTTATAGTCCTCGACCTACAACCATTTGTTTAGCAACTATTGACATTGAAAAAGTGACTTACAATCAATCCTTGAAGTTACAAACATCATAGAATCCCCATGATCACGAGAGCAAATTTTGGGCACTTGGCAACCAGCATGTATTTATGATGGTTGCAACATCTTGGGGTTATATGATTGATATTTGCAGTCTTCTCAGCTGAATTCTTACAAGCAAAGTCAATAAGGGAAGCTGGATTCACCCACCATGACAAAAAGATGGGAGAGATTCTACTGGTTCGGACCGGTTCTATAGAACTGGTTGTTATGATTCTGTGCACTTCGCAGAACTAGCAAATCATGCCCCTGGATGGCCCCACACCTCTCTGCCAATCCTCCCTTCCCAGCCCAGTCAGTCCTCATTGGCATGCCCGACATCACTGACTGTGTTCTCCCCTTCCTAGTCACTCCTTAAGATATTTCTTTTTTCCCCCTCCCGACGATCAGCTGTTCATATGATCAGCTGTGCCGGGATTCCTCTTGCTATTTTATTGCTCCACCCAGGAGGGGTCTGGAGGCCCAGAAGGCCCCAAAATGGAGTGTGGGGGATGCTGCACACCCCCCATGCTGTTTTTTTTTTTTTNCCAGGAAACCTTCTGGGAGCAAAAGCACACACCCCCAGGAGGCTTCCCTGGGACCCAGGAGGCAAAAACGTAAACCGTGGGAGAGGGGTGCTGTAAAAATAAAGAAGCCATGCCAACTCAGTCACATGGCCACACCCACCTAGTCATGCCCACCTAGCCATGCCCACAGAACCAGTTGTTAAAAAATTTGAATCCCACCCCTGACACCAGCTATTATTACAGTCTTTCAGTTTGGTGGCTCTATTTTAATAATAATAGCTGAGAATCCTATTCATATTAACTCATCTAACTGATCTTCTTCTCCATACTATTTTCCGGGTTCCCATTTGGCTATATTAAATGAGAATAGGTATATTAACTTCACTTTAAGTACCTTTGCTCCTGGCATGGCAGGTATACCTTCATGGCCATCAACTCCAGGTAAACCCTGGAAGAAGAAATAGGACTGCATTTTATATACTGGTATCATGTAAGTCACACTGGTTCACTTAAGTCGCACACATTTTTGCCTGGCCTTATAAGGCAACATTTGGAAATATAAATAATATTGTTGGAAATATAAATAATAAATTCCAATACATCTAAGAATCATGGCATACATACAGTTTCTCCTTTTGGCCCAGGAAGTCCAGTAATTCCTCTAATGCCTTGTGGACCCTAAAAATAAGAGATATTTTTCGAAAAAGAAATGCACGTTGAAAGTATGACACACATAGCAATAGATATGAATAAAGCAAAGGAAATGACACATTTCAGATAATTCTTAAGATTGGATATCGGTATTTCTTCCCATCTATTTTTGCTTTCTAAGTTATTTTTCATGCAGCTTTCAATATATTGTGGCTTAATTTAATCACAGAGTAAGTCTTGCTAAAGGCAATAAAACTTACTTACCCTTAGATATGTGGAATCTGTGTCATCATATGAAACTCTGTACAAACCCTATGGGACACATTTGGGCTTGTATTCCAATAAATGTCCCTAGTTTTAGCTAGCAAACTGGAGATGCTCTTATTTTTCTTGATGATTACAAGCCTATTAAAAACTTACCCTCTCTCCTTTGGGGCCTGCTTCTCCCAGTGAACCTCGTGGTCCCCGATCACCCTGGAAAGGAATGTAGATAGTGATTAGCAATCTCTGAGCAATTACTTGAAGCAACCACATCAACTCATCAGAGTGATTATCAATTACAGGAAAAGCACATTGGCTCCAATTATAGCTTCTCATATTAGGAATCTTCTGCATGTCTAACTTGACCTGGAACAAATATGTTCCTCTAATCATTTTTCCAGATTTGGACACATGACACCATAGTCAGTTTGTCCACCAAGACAGATACCACCCATCTTTCCTGGTTTCGCATCAAAAGCAATATTGTTCCACTACAATACAAAACATGCCCAACAGTCAGTCTTCTTTAAATTGTCCTGAAACCAAAAGGCCACCTTTCCCATTCTCTTAGGAACGCAGGAAGGAGAAGAGAAGGAAAAAGCAGATCTTTGGGGTGCCAGTTTGGAGGCTCCCAAGAGACCATATGCCCAGAACAGAAGAGTGAACCTTTATCTTTCAGAACCCTTATCTCCCTCTTCCAAATCCCCAATGTTGTGTACAGAACTTGGTAGACTCCAAATACCTTAAACTGATTGGCCGAGAAGGCCATTCTCAGATTGGTTATTTAGGA
>BHFT01011863.1:0-28459 GCA_004320025.1 Laticauda laticaudata
TTTTCTCGTCTGCTGTGTCCTTTTTACAAACGTTTTGCATCCATTGGGCAGTGTGACAGGGCCTTAAGATTGACATCTTCATATGGCACTCAGGTCAAAAAAACTAAATAAATAAATGCTTCTGTCTTCTGACTGCCTTGATAGATCTGCCCAAATAGCTTCTAAAGAAATAAACCACAGATCCCACTTTGAATGTATTTTTGGATGTGCTAGAATATGGTTATCTCTGTAAATGTCCAATCCCTTATGGTTATTTCAGCCTTGATTTAATGAGATGCTGTCCTTTCGTTTTAAGAATTAACAAACATGCTGCCCAGTTTCTTTGTTGTTTTAATCCTATCTGTCAATTTTTGCATTGCATGTTTTATTTGTCCTCTTCCTCCTCATATATAAATATAGTAGTATTTAAAATACTACTGTAATTGAAATAGTAATAACTTGATATGATTATATTTATTGAAATAGCTATTTTACTGACTTTTGTTTTGAAGGATTGGACTGCCTTAAGTACTTAAAGTGTGCTTGAATCTGCCTGGAAAATGTGTTGCAATCAAAGCTGTCAACCATAATAGAACACAGTTCATTTTAGTTCTGAACTGGTGTATATTTAAATAAAGGGCAAGAGGTTGTACTAAATTACAGTAAATCACAACATAACAATAGCAGGATTTCACTCTCAGTCTACTGCCATTGGTTTAGATTTTTTAAAATATTGTAGTATGAATATTTACTTTTTGTTACTATTTGCATATGCTTATTCTAGAAGCCAAAGATCAAAATTTTACCAAAGACTCACAGGATCTTCTTATTTTTCATAATAAAAAAAGGAAGCACTCAGGGACCAGGTGTGCAGTTCAAAGCTAATACTAATCTTTATTAACCAGTATGAAAATAGCCTTTTCTTTTTGCAATAATTAAATTATTTATATTTAGCATATGAACAAATCAAATTAAAAGGTCTCTTAGATGTAATTTTCCTATGTCCTGAACTAAACTATAAACCTCCTGTGTTCAACTCAATTCTCAGTAACGAATGAATCAGTTTATTTCCAACATACATCAGTTTCATGTAAAATTTTTCTTTATCCCATTTCTTAGTATCTTAGTATTTTAAGATATTTGCTCAAAAATGACACATGCATATTAGAAACTATTTTCAATTCCATTCCATTATCTTTTTTATCTATTTGCACAAATATATTATGATATATTATTCTAAGAATGGTATAAAATTTGATAAAGAATGAAACCTGATGAAAAACCATTGTTCTGATCACAAAGCTTATTCAGTTGCAGATATTTTACTATAATCCAAAACCACTCATTTATCCAATATCTTTTTTCACTAATGATGATCGTGTACCACCAAATCACTGCTGATTCTAAATGGTCACCTAGACAATTTTTTTCCTGACCTAACCTAGCCCCTTAAATTCTCCAACAATGCACCCATCACTACTGTAATTGAGTCCATTCACCTTAATGTTGGTCATCCTCTTTTATTTTCTTTTTTCCACCTTTCCCAACCTTATGGACTTCCTCAGGGCTAGATCTTCACATAAGGTTCCAAAATCCAATACATTTTACTCTCCATTTTGATTTCTAGGGGAAATTTCAATAGTAAAGTTTTATTACATAATTTCCTGAAGATGTTTAATTTCCCTTTGACAGAGCAAAATCATCTTATGCTTGAATGCTTTATATTACAGTCATTAAATTTGTTGAAAACAGTTTTGTGGCTGAATAGGACTGCAGCACGGTGATCCGATCACTGTATGGCCTTTAGATATTGTTGCTTAAACTTTTTTTTCTTCTATTAACTGATAGCATTACAGGTTCTGCTGAGGTAAACCACGAATTAGAATCTAGTATATTGTAAATGGGTGAAATGCTTGTTGATTTCAAAGCATTGTGCATCAGGATTATTCATTGTATTATGGCCACTGAATGTAAAAGCTTAAGCAATCAAGAAAGGAAACCCATGGAGAGCAAACCTGAAACAGGACATTCATCAAAACCCTCACATACCATTTTTATTCATGAATGTTAAATGTCCAATTAATTTCCATGCTCTTGATAAGTCATGGATTACTCTGCCAAACAGCTGCTACATTGTTTGCAGTGAATGGGCATACATGTAACCAATGAATGTGAAGTCTACTTGAACCATTGCTGACTCTTCTCCTTTTGACTCTGCCTTTTTGTAGAGGCTATAAATTAATTACAACTTCAAATGCAACATATAAAATTCCTATTATTCCTAAAGAAAGCCACTCTTGTATATCCTATAAGCACCTGGGAAAGGCCTGTTATCAAGTCAATTCTGCTAGTGCAAATCTATTCTGCACAACAATGTTAAAATTAATCCTCTTGTTTTGCAACTGCAGTCTTGTACTTGGATAAGGAGAGATGAATCTAACTAGGAGTTCACTTGACACTTATTTCAATACCTTTTTTTAATAAAAGTTTTATTTAAGTTTTCACAAAACATACAAATAAAATATCTTTTTTGAGAACAACGTGGCCCCGGGTTATCATTTCTCCATACAGACACAAACTCAATATATATTTATCTTATACATTCTAATCCATATCTTATAACTATTTTTGCAATTTTTTCAACAGCTTTTCCTTTATTTACTTCATACAGCCTTATTTTAAATTATCTCATTCCTTTCTTAATTCAATTACATATCTTTTTCTAAATTTTAAGCTAATCAATGTTTTTATACTTTCATCTGTCCTGTTTAAAATTTCAATATTATCTTTTTACATTAAAACAAATTTCCCCCTGTAATTAACAGACTGGAGTGTAACACTTTTGCATCTTTTTTCAAATCTTATTTAAAAATTTAAGTTACATCTTTACATTAAAACTTTCATTTTCTAACCTCTATTTTATAACACATACCTATTTTCAATCGAATTCTCCTTGGTACATTCCTTAAAATACAAACTAAATTCTTTTTTTTTAAAAGTATATATATGTTTGTATGATATATATACATGGAATATA
Organism: Laticauda laticaudata; assembly: GCA_004320025.1. Taxonomy (NCBI): domain Eukaryota; kingdom Metazoa; phylum Chordata; class Lepidosauria; order Squamata; family Elapidae; genus Laticauda; species Laticauda laticaudata. The sequence goes on from BHFT01011863.1 coordinate 3,017, forward strand.
TTATATTATATTCAGTGTGCTGTTCAGCTTCCTTTCGGGTATTACCCACACGTCATTGTAGTGCTTTTTAAGTTGTAGCAACATTATCACAGAATCTCATCTGCCATCATCAGGCTTTCTGTATTGAGTTTGTATGTGGGTCAGGCTATCACAGTCGTTGGTTTTAATTTGAGGCTAACCTATTGCTGTGCCAGGATGTTTTTTTCCACATCCTGATTGGTTGGGAGTCTTGTCTGTTTATTGGACTTGGAGTTTCTTCTGATTGGTGTTTCTGGTTTCTTCTGTCTGTTTTGTGGCTTGATTGGCTGACAACACTGTGTTCCTGTGTTGGAGGCTTTCAGTGCAGCTTGGCTTCGTGTAAAAGGACGGCTGTTATCTATTAGGAAGTGAGGTTTCATCTGGGTGCCTGGTTGGGGTGTGTCTGAGCTGGAGGTATCAGGGGAGTCTGTGTGTGGCCCAGGGTGTTTGCCTGGCTTGTGGTGTGGAGATCTTTCTATTTTGAGAGTGCAGGCTTCCAAATGATTGACAGTCTGGTGGTCAATCATCTTTCTATTCATGTTTTCATCAGGTCTTTTTTTCAAATCTCTATGGCTTCTCTGATGATTCTGTGGCTGGGGTTTCTATAGTGGCTAGGGGTTTTGGTGCCATTGAAGTTGATGTTGTGACCTGTGGTTTTCATGTGTTGGACTAGTGAGGAGGTGTGTTCTCAGCTTTTTTAACTGCATTTTTGGTTTCATGCGGCGGGTACTTATTCTTCTATTGGTCTGTCCAATGTATGTGGCTACGGGGCATGATGTACAGGGAATTTCGTATATGCTTTTGGTTTTCCAGGTCAATTTTGTCTTTGGGGTTCCTCAGGATGCTGCGATTTTTTTGTCTGTTTTGAAGGGCAGTCTTGATGTGATGCCTGTGTAGTATCTTCTGATTTTACTGTAGTACTCTATATTACAAGTAGATTTCTTATGGGCAAGACAGTTGTTCCATAGGTCTGTTGATCTTCTAGGTCTCTGTTATGTCTTGGTGTTTTTTGTGGATCAAGCTGGTGATTTTGTTTTTGTGGAAGCCATTGGCTGTCAATACTTCACAGTCAGGGTGCATAGTTCAGTCTTTATATGTGTTTACTTGCCAAGGCGTTTGGTTCTGGTAATTAAGTGTTTTTTCCGCACGGAATTTATCTGTGCTGGGTGGTGGTGGATTGGGCGTTGAGGTAGCTGTTGGTGTGTGTTTCTTTTGGTATACGGTGTCCCAGTGTGCCATCTGTTCTTTTGTAGATTAGTACATCTAGGAATGGTAGTTGTTTGTTTATTTCGTTTCCATGGTGAACTTGATTTTGGGGTGTGTGTTGTTTAGGTGTGTTAGGAAATTGTTTAGGTTTTCTTTTCCATGGGCCAAATCACAAATGTGTCATCGATGTATCTTAGCCTAAGTTTGGGTTTGTGGGTGGCAATTAGCCAGGGCTCTGGATTCGAATTCTTCCATGAACAGGTTTGCAATGACGGGTGACAGTGGTTGATCCCATAGGGGCTCCTTCAATTTGCTTGTGTTTTGTCCTTTGTATATGAAATATGTGTTGGTTAGGCAGTGTTCTGTTAGTTCCATGAGGTCTTAGCTGGTTGGTATTTTATTTTTGATGATTTCAAGTTTTTCTTTATCGGGACTTGAGTGAATAGTGAAACCACGTCGAAACTTACAAGCAGATCTTCTTGTTCAGCGTTAGATCTTTGATCACTTCTAGGAAGTGGTATGAGTTTTGTACATATGAAGCTGCGGTTTCAGCATGGGGCTGTAGTTGTTTTGCTAAGTATTTAGCTAGGTTTTGTAATGGTGCTCCTATGGAGCTGACTATGGGTCTGAGAGGTATGCCTCTTTGTGTATTTTGGGAGGCCGTATAATTTGGGGCATCTAGAAGATTTTTCTCTTGGGATGATTGTCTGTTGGATTTTTTGCTTATGTGGCTGTTATAACTTTCTTCTTGGTTAATTTTTTCTAGATATGTGGTTGGGTCTGTGTTTATAGGTTTGTATATGGAGTCTTGAGTAGGTCTGTCCAATTTTTGTTTCATAGTCTTTTCTGTCCATTACTACTGTGGCATTTCCTTTGTCTGCTGGGGTATTATTATGCTGTTCATTTTTCAGGGTTTGTAACGCTCTGATTCATCTTTTTGCAAATTATTTTTTTGTGGTTTCGTTGTGCATAAGATGTGGATAACCTGGTGTCTTATTCTGTCAGCTTCATCTGTTATTTAATTTTGGTTAGGCTGGATTCTACTCTGCACATATGATGGATTCTGTTGGATTTTTTTGGGTGCTATGGCATAATTGAATCCTTTGGATAGGACATCTGTTCTTGTTTTGTTGAGTTCTCTGTTGGAAACGTTGTAAACTATTGTTTCAGGTATTGTGGTGGGTTGTTGGGAATTTTTTCTTGTCATTTCTATTTTTTTTTAGTTTTTTTGAGAGTTTATCATTTTTGTAAGTGCTTTCAGTTTCAGCTCTCAAGTTGTAAGTTGTTTTATCCTATCCCAAAGTAGAGGGTGGATTTTGCTGCTCAATTCCAGGTGTAGTGCTAGCAAATCTTTGTTTAACTGATCTAATTGGAATTTTTACTGTGAACTTCGTTTCTGAGTAGAGATATCTCTTTCAAGGATACGTTTGGTAGCTGCTGTGTTCTTATGAAATGTTAATTTGAAGCAGGTTGGTGTTACATTGTTGTCTCTGCAGCTGCATAGGTATTTTAGGTCACATGTATTCCTGCTCTTTTATTCCAGCTTCTTCAAGCTTTTGATCTGGCTGTTTATTTCCTCCGCAGAGGGTCAGATATTTGTTTTTTTAAGCTTTCGCGGGTACTCACATTTGTGCTGTTTAGCTTCCTTCGGGTATTATCCCACGTCATTGTAGTTCTGTTTAAAGTTGTAGCAACCTTTCAGCAGAATCTCATCTGCCATCATCAGGCTTCTGTGTAGATGTGTGTCTCACAGTTCCTCTCTGTTTCAAAATTTGAGGCTGGTCTATTTGATTGCTATTAGCCTGGGTTCTGTGTTATTGGACTGGAGTTTGATTGATTGGTGTTCTGGTTTCTTCTGTCTGTTTTTGTGCTTTGATTGGCTGGCAACATCTGTTTTGTGTTGGAGGCTTTCAATGCAGCTTGGCTCGGTGTGAAAGGATGGTTGCTATTCATAGCAAGCTGCTATTCATTAGCAAGCTGGTTTCACTGGGTGCCTGGTGGGGGGTGTTTGAGTTGGAGCTATCAGAGGGAGTCTGTTTGTGCCCAGGTGTTTGCCTGGCCTGTGCTGTGGAGATCTTTCTATTTGAGAGTGGCAGGCTTCCAAATTGATTGACAGTCTGCTGGAATCATTCTTCTATTCATGCTTTCAGGTCTTTTTTCAATCTCTATGGCTTCTCTGATGATTCTGTGGCTGGGTTTTCTATAGTGGCTAGGGATTTGGTGTCATTGAAGTTGATGTTGTGACCTGTGGTTTTCATGTGTTGGACTAGTGAGGAGGTGTGTTCCAGCTTTTTAACTGCATTTTTGTGTTCATTAGGCGGGTACTTATTCTTCTGTTGGTCTGTCCAATGTATGTGGGGGGGCATGATGTACAGGGAATTTCGTATATGCTTGGTTTTCCAGGTCAATTTTGTGTTTGGGGTTCCTCAGGATGGCTGCTATTTTTTTGTCTGTTTTGAAGGCAGTCTTGATGTGATGCCTGGTGTAGTATCTTACTGATTTTATCTGTAGTACTTCTTATGTAGGGCAGACGCTGTTCCATAGGTCTGTTGGTCTTCTTAGGTCTCTGTTATGTCTTGGTGTGTTTTTGTGGATCAAGCTGGTGATTTTGTTTTTGTGGAAGCCATTGGCTGTCAATACTTCAGTCAGGGTGCATAGTTCAGTCTTTATTGTGTCTTATCTGCCAGGCGTTTGGTTCTGGTAATTAGTGTTTTCGTCACGGAATTTATCTGTGCTGGGTGGTGGTGGGATTGGGCGTTGAGGTAGGGTTGGTGTGTGTTTTCTTTTGGTATATTGGTGTTCCCAGTGTGCCATCTGTTCTTTTGTAGATTAGTACAATCGAGGAATGGTAGTTGTTTGTTTATTCCGTTTCCATGGTGAACTTGATTTGGGGTGTGTGTTGTTTAGGTGTGTTAGGAAATTGTTTAGGTTTTCTTTTCCATGGGGCCAATCACAATTGTGTCATCGATGTATCTTAGCCATATTGTTTGGGTTTGTGGGTGGCATTAGCCAGGGCTCTGGATTCGAATTCTTCCATGACAGGTTTGCAATGACGGTGACAGTGGTGATCCCATAGGGGCTCCTTCAATTGCTTTGTATCTTTGTCCTTTGTATATGAAATATGTGTTGGTTAGGCAGTGTTCTGTTAGTTCCATGAGGTCTTTAGCTGGTTGTATTTATTTTTGATGATTTCAAGAGTTTCTTTTATTGGACTTGAGTGATAGTGAAACCACATCGAAACTTACAAGCAGATCTTTTTGTTTCTATCGTGTATGATTTTGTATCAGTTTCTAGAAGTAGGTATGAGTTTTGTGCATATGAAGCTGCGGTTTCAGCATGGGGCTGTAGTTGTTTTGCTAAGTATTTAGCTAGGTTTTGTAATGGTCTCCTATGGAGCTGACTATGGGTCTGAGAGGTAAGCCTTCTTTTGTGATTTTTGGGAGGCCGTATAATTTGGGGCATCTAGAAGATTTTTCCTCTTGGGATTTTTCTCTTGGGCATCTCTAGATGCCCCAAATTATACGGCCTCCCAAAAATACACAAAGAAGGCATGGAAGCAAGAATTGTACCACCAGAGGGTATTGTTATAAAAAAATTAGACTGTGCAGAGATGGACAGGCGAGATGGACAGACTAACAATGAAATTAAGAGACAAAGAAGAATTGATATATTATAATGTCTGGGATGCCTGGTATGAATGGTTTAAGAATAAAAAGAAATCAAAAGAATAAGAAATTATGTAAATACTTATATCTATATTCATATCTATCTATATTTATATATTAAGTTGAAATTGCATAATGAAAGAAATATGTATATAGAAAGATATAAGGAAATGTAAAATATATCTTGATGTTGATATAATGGTGTATAAAGTTTTATGTTTTTAAATTCATTTGGTTGTATTAAAGCTTGCACAACTTTCTTCTTTGCAATGAAGATTGCATGAATAAATATATGAATAATTTCTAGTTTGTTCTAATTTATTTTAAAGGCATTTTGAGAGATGCTGCCAACCTACAGTCCAAACCAGGTAGAAGATTTCTATTTTGATATAATGATAGTTCAGTATAAACTTCATGCTATACTTATGTCTATAATCATTTTTCGAAATTCCTTTTTAGATATAAGTCCCTAAGCTGACTTTAAAGCAAGTGATTGCTATCTGTAGGACACCCTATTGAGTAATCACCAACCACTTTAACTGAAAAGTTTAAATGCCAGTGTGATAATTGGAGCAATCAACTTATATATGGGGGGATTAAAATTACTTTATCTGAAAAACACTCAAACTCCTTTTTAATTCAGCGCTATCATTTCCTGAGCCTCTGCTCTACCTTCCTATTACTCATCTAGTTATTATCTGTTCTCACCTGCAATGCTTCCCCATATGCAGCATTGAGCAGATGTGTCACAGCTTTTGTAAAGTGTTACATTATTGTCTTTTCTGCTGGCTGACAGCTAATCTATTAACTTCTATAAAGGAGCAAATCAGATCTTGCAATAAAGTTAAGATAAAGATTTTCTTGCTAGTCATCAGGGAGGCTTGTGGAGAATGGATGGTGACAGTGGCTAGCTTTTAATGTACACACATATGTACATACTGAGAGGTCAGAGATGAGGAAAAATGTGTCTTGCATTTGTCTGTTAATTTCTACAACAAACAGGTTTATATACTGTTTTAAATCAGGTGGCTTATTTTGTTTGCAAACTTCCAGTTATCCTGATTGTATGGAAACATGCCTGACTTAAATTGCATAAATCTTGGATTTTGCCTTTTCTATTGTATCTGTATCTTGCCCATAAAACTATTAGCTATAGGGCAACTCATAAATCTTATAAATAAAAGGTTTCATAAGAAGGCTAAAGAAAGCAAGAATTAATGGCATATCTTGTAAGTGGAAGATTAGCAAACCAACTAAAAAGTCAGTATGCATCAAAGCTTCCTATCACATACATTTTAATAAATAATACTTTTAATATCATTACAGACTGATACATTAAAAACCATCCATAAAAACAAAACCATACAGTGTAGGATCACAAACAATAATAGAAGATAGGAATTACCATGTTTTATTATTTGAATACAATCTTTCCCTTGACATGGTTGTCATAACATCTAACTGTAGCTAAATTTACATAAGTGGAATATGAAGCAGTAGACTTTCTGTTTACACAATTTTCTTTTCTAGTAAAGCTAAAACATTAACCTTTTCTTAAATTCCTATTCTGGAAACAGGACTTGGCACCTCTTTTTTGAAAGATAAAATATTTTCTTTTTGGAAAGACATGCTAGAGAAGAAATTGCTCCAATATGACTTCTCTTTAGATTCAGTAATCAAAATCACTTATTAGTCAAAGGCTCCTCAATTTAATAAGAGCAGAATAATAATCTGTTATGTCCACCACAAGTGATACAGTCAGGAAGTGAGTTGCACCCAATTTTATGTTCTATGATGATAAGTGAATCATGCAGTTGTTAAGTGGCTTTGACCACCAACTTTGCTTGCCAAAACCAGCTAGGAAAGACAAAAATAGCAATCACATGATCCCAGGACATTACAAACATTACAAATACATAGTGGCTACTGAATTTTGATCAAGTGACCATGGGGATGCTGCAACAGTTGTAAGTGGAAGAACTGTCACAAGTCACTATTTTTCACTTTGAACTGTTGTTTAAATAAATGGTTATAACTTGAGGACTACCTGTACCTATATCACCTCACCCTAAATGCTGAAGAACAATACATTTAGAATTTTCCAATCCATTCCATTTAGCATTCTCCTGGGGGAGATACATGAAGCTACTATATTTGAAGAAGCTATACACAGTAGATATGACTCTGGGATACAGAATGAATAGCCCATATTCTGTTCGATTACAACCACCATAAGGATGTATGCTTATCTTCTTCTGTAATTATAGAGCCAGATTGGCATCGCACATTTAGTACTATTATTTATTTATTTATTTATTTATTCAGCTAGTTTAAATCACCTTGAAATTTATGAAGTTTATTTTGAATAATGTGTTATGTTCCTTGATTCATTAATTAAAATAATTATTAATATGAGCTTCTTAAATCTGCTCAGATGTTACCTCATTCTGGTGTCAGTTTGGTGCATACATTTGCCTTTGGTTTTTGTGCATGGTCATTGACTGAAATAAAATTCGAATTTGACAATACCAGAGGTGGTATTTAGCAGGTTCTGACCGGAGAAGTTACAGTATCCTTCCCCTGCCATGCCCACCCAAGCTATGCCCACAGAATTGGTAGTAAAAAAAAATGAATTCCACCACTACTGGGAATCCTATAATAGTCACCATTTTGAGAAGGTTTCTTTTTTTGAAAAAAAGAAAAATTGTTTTTTTAAAAGAAATGTCTACATCTAGTCTTCTTTCATTGATAACAGAAATAAATCTTACTTGTTTCCAAAGTGGAATTGCTTTGGTTGGCCAACATTGTCAGTTGAACGATTGGAGACAAAGATGATGCGTGGCAGTGCTGTCCAAATCTCTGATCTCATTTCTATGAGAAATGGAAAGCAATAAAAGGCAGGATAGTTTTCACCTTGCATCCTTTTGTGGCACACTGCTAGCTTCGTGCAATATTTTATTTCTAAGAACTTATTTGAGATGTTTCCTCAGCATAGTTCACATGTAGCATCTCTCAAGGAACTTCTCCTGATGGGGGAGAGGAAAAAAAACATTTAGTGAATCCCTTTAATTTTAAAATCAGAGCTGCTGAGAAACAAGCATGCCTGGAAGCCACCCTTTCTAAGCCTCCCAGATTCACAGGGCAATGAACAAACGGTGTTCTTCTAGCACGCTATTTAATGGATTTGGTTATTACTCCACGTGGACTAGAGAGGACCCTAGGTAAATCCTGGCAGGAAATGATGCTGTCAGTGCCCATAATACAGCAGAGCAGTTCTGCCTGCACATATGAAGCTTTCCCTTTTGCCAGCTACTTGAGGGGAAAGACTCAGTATTCTACTGGTGCTCCGTATGCCAAAGCTGGCAAATCTTCTCAGTAATTAATAAGTTGTCTGAGACTATTCCTGCCAGCTCTGTTTGATCATATATTTTGTGGCTTTGAACAGGAGAAAAAAAAGTCAAAGAATTATTTGTTCTTAATACTGTGCTATCACATTGCACAACTCTGTACAAAGTCATCTAAGCCAAAGCAAGAATGAAACAAAGCATAAAAGCTTAGCTTATTTACTTGGTGGGTGACTTAGCAAGTCACCAGGATCTTGCTAGGTATTTTATTATGGTGACACAAATGGGTAATTTGGCTTTGTGTCTGGATTTCCCCCCCCCCCTTTTTGTTATTTCATAGCATATAACTGTGAGTCATTTTGAGTGCCTTTCCTTGCCAAGGGACATGATGGCTAACCTATAAATAAATGAAATAAAATGTAAAGTAAAATAGAATGAAATGAAGCTCATGTCCAAAGGAAGAGGCGATTAAAGGAATGACTGCATTTAGTAATTTAGTTAATTACATACCTCAATAGCAACAACAAGAATAGTAAGTCATTTTACAAAACATTACTGACCAATATGCCTTACTCAATGAAATAAGATTAATACAATCTTATTATTAATATTAATATAATCTTATAATTAATATAACAAAATACAACTCTATTAAAGCAAATGTAACAGTAAACCTGTAATAGCCTCAGTTTAAAATAGCACACGTTCCATAAATTAAGAAAGAAATCATAGTAATTCTAGCTCTTGGAAGAAAACCTATATTTTTCAAAAAGCTGTAAGTGCATTGGTTTTTTTAAAAAAATACTTGACAGATGTGTCTGTCTAATAGACTGTAGAAAGAAGAACTCTGCATCACCTTAGACTTTTTTTGGGCCTTGGGAAAGTTAGATAGTTGGGTTTCATTTTGGTTAGCATTCACCCCACCATGAATGTACTGAAAGCAAAATATCCAAATTCATTCCCAGTAGGATCTCCAGTTTTTTCTAAATCCCCTCCACAAAGATATTAAGTGCATTATGACTGTGTGTTATTATTTATAGTGCTTCTCTAAGTTCAATTCAGAATTGTACCTTTATACTTTAAAGTCTACAGAACACATAAAATAGGAATCAGACCAGCAAATGGGGTTTCAATGGTCCTTTTATTTTAGCCTCTTGCACGGAATTACTGGGTGAAATGTTTGAAAAGTTAATGACATGTGTAGTCACCCACATTGGAGCAAGTTTCTCTCACTATTGTCCCATTCTTTCCTGCTCAACATTTTATTTGCTTGTTGCTTCTCTCCAGAAAGCCAGAACCATCAATTCAAAAGTCTTGGGTATTTATATGAGATGTTAGCCTTCTCACTTCATTTATGCAAGATGAATAAATGGTTATTTACTTTAACTTTTTAACTAATGATACTTTTCTCCATCTTAAACTTTATTCTTTTTTTTTTGTTTGTGAAGAATGGATGACTTTGAGAGGGGAGAAGAAAAGCAAGTCCTTAGGAAGAAGCAAAGTGCATACATTCTCAGGAAATTGGAATGGAGGGAGGCGCACAAATATAAGCACTTATATTTCTTTTTCCCTCTGTTCACTTCCTGATCAAACTGTGATTGGACAGCACAGAATCAGATCAGTAGTCATTGCAGAATTGATCCAGGGAATACACTTCATATCTGTTTTGCCTCTTTATAATTACACTTCAGCAGAAGGCATTTTACCAGTATGCAAGGGTGAAGGACACTTCATTTTTTTACTGACATATGGTGGAATGATAATTATTCAGCTAATAGAATGGGTTTGTCAAGAGGCCAGTATGTGTGCGCTAAAAGGTTTTGAAAAAAATATCTGCAATATTTAACCTCCTTAGAAAAATAGTTATGAAGTCTGTAGAGAAATCAAAACAGCATGTCAGCATAAGGATAATGCTAGAAAGGCCTGGATTGAGGACAAGAAAGGACTACATGGTACAACATTACTTTTTTTGCACCGTGTCAGTCTCTAGGAAATCCACACTGAAGAGTAGATCTTATTTTTTCAAACTGGTGACCAGTATCACCTCTAGTAGTGGAGACTCCCATGTGAAGAATTCCTTTTTTCTTTAACATCTCACCATTTAACATATCACCTACCATAAATGACTGTGGACTGTTTTATGAAAAAGAGAATATAATTAATCTTACTTACCTTCTTTGCATCCTAATTTGATGCATCTTGGTTGTAAACCTTTTCATCTTTTCCCATAAAAAGGGAAGGAGGGGGAGGACATATTACAAAGAGATTCCACTTCCACTTCTTTTAGAAGGAGGTATCATGCTGGTGGTGAATCTCTGCAATTGAGGACAGTTGTGTCAACTACAGTATAAGCTACCTAAGGCTAAATGTATCTTATTCAAATCTCTAGAGTATGACATTTATTTTTTAATTTCATTTTTTGATATTTCCAGGGAAAAAGAGAAATAATCAATTTATGCAAGACTTGATATATTTCACATTTCATCCTGCCAGCAGTAAAAATAAATAAAAACCTAAGGCTAAAAATATCTGTTTAAAAGGAATTACTGTGTATATGGTCTGTCTTTGACTGCTAGGGTTTTAATCAACCATAGCTCATCATTTGAATAGTGGAGAAGATGGCAATACCCAGCAAAGCAAATAACAAGACCTGGCAATGGCTAAGAGCCAGAAAATTGAAAAAAGAGGCAGAAGGCTAATGCATATTTATTATTTTTATCTTATCTTTTTTTTTTTACAAATAAGCCAGTGAACATATCTGACATGCTTTCCACCTACTATTTCCTCCACAACAACAAATCAGAGAGTCTGTGACTGGATTATCCACTGGCTTTCATGGCCAAGGTGGGACTCCTGGTCATGGTCTCTTGCTTTCTAGCTCAGTGCCTTAACCACTAGACCATACTGACTGTCTGATTGTGGCTTCATAAGACTAAGCCTTAAAAACTAATGCACATAAAGCCAGGAACTGGGAAGACAGAAACAAACAGCAGGCTTGTGAGAAGTGGGAAAGTGACAAAGATCCTGCTTCCCCATCAACTTGTGGCAAACTTCATTGAGTACTGAAAATGAGGGTCATAGAACTGCAGCTGTGGCAGCAGTTCTGAATAACAGCAGCCCAGTGGCACAATAACTGAAATCCCCGCCCCCAAACTTCATTCTCTTGGGTTCTGACATTCTGTAAGTTTAGGCTATTTGAAGTACTTTTGTTGTTGATAAGGTTTTGCCCTATGATGCAATATACTTTCAAATTGTGGTGTTGAAGAAGACTCTTGAGTGGGCCTTGAACTGCAAGGAGATCAAATCAGTCAACCCTAAAGGAAATTTACCTTGACTGTTCTTTGGAAGGACAGATACTGAAGCTGAAGCTCAGATACTTTGATTACCAAGTGAAAAGAGAGGACTCTTTAAAAAAAACTGATGCTGAGAAAGATTGAAGGCAAAAGGAGAGGGGGGAGCAGAGGATGAGAGATGGTTAGATGGTGCCATCGGTGCAATGAACATGAATTTGGGCAAACTCCAGGAGACAGTGGAGGACAGGGAAGCCTGGCGTGCTGTGGTCCATGGGATTGTGAAGAGTCACACATCACTTAGAAGCTAAACAACAAAAATGATATAACATTTTGCCAAACTGAACGTGCAAAGTATCAAACAGACACAAGAATTTTTACAATATATACAAGCTAGATTATGGAAAGGCTGCCAAGACCTATATCTGGATCTAATGATATTTCTTATTTATCAACTAAGATGATCACTTCTTTTTGATACATACATACATATACATACATGCATGCATATATACATACATATATACATACATGCATGCATATATACATACATACATACATTACATACATGTGGCCCTATCTGCAGGCTCACAGCAACAGCAGAGAAAAAGAAGCCACACTGGGTAGCTGCATATAATTTAGAGCAAAATAGTGGCTGGGATTTAAATCCCTGCAACATCTTTGAAAAGAGATCAACTTGCTTCAGGGAGAACAGTTGGGGGTGAAATGACTCATAAATAAATGATCTCAGAGGCTACATTAAAAGCAGAAGAGAAGATGTATTTGTGTCTGTTAGGCTGTTAATTCTTAGAGATAACTTTTATTCAGACTTCTTTTTTTCCTGAACATGACAGAGGTCATGATATAGCCCCTTGATATTTCAAATAATTGTAACTCCTTGCATGAATGAAAAAAGTACACACCTTTTCCCCCTTAGGATCCAGTGGTGATGATACTTGTCTTCCTCATTCAGATGTGACTACGGCTCAAGATGGAAATATCAAATTATGAATTTGTGATCCTTGTGATTATAAATCCAGAAAATTAGTAGTATAGAGAGATCCAATAGAAACAACAAATTATGTTGCAGAGATGTATTACTACATCTCCAACCAACTCTACTGTTTCATCTTTCCCTCCCATTTGTTCTATCTAATACTAGAAATGTGCAGCATTTGGATTCAAAGGGGAAAATGTGCTTTGGAATGTTTATGGGCAAACATATAGTATCTGTCATTAAATCTGATGAATATTTTCTGGGTTGACCTGAGGGCTACCTTGTGATCCTGGAAAAGTATATGGCAATTTAAGGATTTGCCAAGAGGTATTATATCAATCATACTTCTGCTTCAATTCCTACTGAATCCAAAGCAACTCAAAAACCCAATCCAATAACATAGGAAATAACTTCAGGCCAGGTTAGATTAAGAATTCTTTTTGCTTTATACTATCTCAAAGATCCCTAGCTGAGAATCTTCTCTCTCTCTCTCTCTCTTTCTCTCTCTCTCTCTCTCTCTTTTTTTTAAATTAAAAATGTTACATTTGCAGATGAAGCATGTGCCGTGTTACTGAGCTACAATCCTGCTGGCCACACGAGTTAGAAAATGTGGATGGGGAAAAAAAGACAGATGATATAGCAGCTTTAACCTCTGTTGCTATTTCAGAGCATTGGAGATGCATTTATTTCATCTTATCAAAGGAAAACACAGGTGAATATATTTTAATAGCATTTCACATCTCTGTTCTCTCCCTCTGTTGTTATAACATTGTTTTTCCTGGGGAGATTTTTTTTCTTTTCTTGAGTGATGCTAGCTTCCTACTGATGAACGAGAGATAAAGTATTGTCAAGATGCCATGTAATCCTTCAGATATGGCTAAAATCTTGACTGTGGAGTCCATTTGATATTGGGAAGAGTGGGAAGAAAGAGAAGATGGGCATTTGTATTACATGAGTAAACTATGAATATTTTCCAAATTACTTTGATAGAGTGGGATGGGCCAGGACATCCCAGGACAAATCCTTTTTCATTGAAATGTAAGTAAGTGAGTTTTTTTTTAATACTGATAATATTGTAATCACAAATGTTCCAAGTCTTACCTTTTACTATAAATCAGGATCTTTGCCTTCCTTATACAATGAGGCTTGTGTACATTTTTTCCTCTCTCTCTTTCTTTTCATTCTCTATTTCATCCAGTCCAGATCTAGTGTCCCTGGAATAGATTTGAAAATACACACAGAAAGTAGGGATTCATCAATGAAGATCAAACAACCAAATGTTACACACAACTTCATAAAATGCTTCAGTTGTACATGAGCAAAGATTCAGAATATCCCCTCATTATCCAGATAACAATTTGTTTTTGAGCTGTTTTAATGTTTCTGCATCTGATTATTTTTCAGGATATGGAGAACTGTTGCAGTACAATTGCAATAGGATATACATTATTGGTCTTCAATTATCCCCAAAAAGCATTCTCCAGATTTTCTTTAGTTTTACAATGAGGCCATCATTTATATGACCCTGATCCATGTTTCATCCATTTTGAGTAATAAATTCATTCCATCCCCATTTATTTTAAAATACATGTTGGTTTGTTGCAGAACTTCTTTTATCTACATTGTTTTCTGTTAACTGAGACGCACAAACACACATATCAGCTGCAGATGTTTGTTCTGTTTTTAATGTATTTTATCAGTGGTCATGACACCCTCCTACAGTTGTAGAAAAACTGCAAAAGAAAATATCTTCTGCCTACGTAAGTTTTTGAGCCATGGTTCACACATACAAACACACACAGAGAGGGCAAGGCCATAATAATCCTAGATGAAAGATTACTCATGCTGGCCTGGAAATCCATGACTTCCGAAGCAGTCGTTTTTCTCATTCTGCCACCTAGAGGCAAGTGTAATCATGGTTTATCATCCACTATATATCTAATTGGCTGTATGATTCCCTTAACCATAGCAATCAAATAAATACCTTCAGAAACATCACTGAAAAGCACTTGCATTCTCCCAAATTCAACATAGCATAGCTTGATGAACTTTGAAATGGGATGCAAAACCAAGCCATAATGCTTAACTGGGATTCTTATCAGGATTTTAAGAAGTCTGAGGCAGAAGATTAATTTGAACTCTTTCCTTCTTATTGCGCTCTATGAGAATTCATGTCAAACCCCCCCCCTGAACTTTTATCCATTAGAAACAATAGTTCAGTAAAAGGAAGTACATGAGGATAATTGAAAGATATGGGATTATATGGATTGAAAGACAGGATCAGTAGCTGCCTTTAATACTGCTGTTAACAGTGATTCTGCAATCTTACAAGGAAAAGAAAGACCCCAAAGATGATGCTTTTGGTTCCTCAGTAGACCAACAGTACCCAGCTACAAGAAATTCTGATCTCTGAGCTTACAATGGCCAATATACAGATTTCTGCCAGAACAAAGGCTTCATTAATCTTTTCATTAAAGTCATTTATTTTATTACTCACTTGTTTGCCTAATGTACCTCATGGAGTTATAATGAAAGGAATGGGGGGAATGAAATAATTAAATTAATAGCTACTGATGTTCTGAAGAAGTGTTGTGCCAGTCCAAGGAATTTGAAATATATTACTTCCTCAGCTATGAAATATACAGTTCAGGCATAAACCAATCATTCTTTCTTAATTTAACTAATTTTAGAGAGGACATGAAATACAATAAATTGCATTGTGTTTATTATATTTTCCACTGCTTAAATGAATGGTACACCATTTGAAACATTTTGCTCCAATTATAGGGATAAAGAAATATAAAAGATCTGCTGTCTTCAACTTAAGTGAACAAACAAGCAAGTAAATATAAACTCTTATGAATATTTTAATTGCTGTCTTTTAGTTTCTGGTTATAAATTTGTCTGGTTATCCTGATAAGAAAACAACACATTTTGCCAAGGGGTGGACTGCTTGTATGCTTTTTTTTTTTAAACTTTCTGTTATAATTTACAAGCTTACCTCCTGTATTGCCTTTTAACTTTGAAAAATGTGTTGAGAATTTTAAACATAGGATAATCCAAGCGCCTAATTTATTTTCCATGTGAATACATAATAATGCCTTGAGTATTTTTTTTTGTTTGAAAAATTTATATTTTCAGTATGGTCCAGTGGTATGGTCCAGTTTGGTCCAATCTTTTTTACAACCAGTTCTGTGGGTGTGGTTTGATGGGCATGGCATGGCTTGGTGGGGATGGCATGGCTTGGTGGGTGTGGCTGGGTGGATATGGCTTGGTGGGCATGGCAGGGGAAGGTTACTGCAAAATCTCCATTCCCTCCCCACCCCACTAACCTGCTTTCCAGCTCCATTTTCCTATGCAGGGCAACAAAAGAAGACCCAGCTGATCAGCTGGGACTTGGGAGGCAGAGAATAGATGGGGGTGGGTCCAGTCCGAGGTGGTATTTGCCAGTTCTCCGAACTTCTCAAAATTTCCACTACTGGTTCTTCAGAACTGGTCAGAACCTGCTGAATACCACCTCTGATCCCCAGGATTCATGGAGAACAAGCACACAGTATCCTATAGAGGAGAAAATAGTAGAAGTTATTCATTGTGAAGTTATTATTAAACATTAGGATACATATTTTTTAAAAAATATTTGTCATTAGTTGGATAAATAAGATAAATAAGCAGTTATACTATATAATTAAAGAATAGAGGTATGTATATATTATAGGTTTGTATAATAAAAGAAAATATTTGTAGCTCAGGGTAGAAATGAGGGGTCCTTCATGCTTTCTGACCTTAGTTGTTTTTCTTGCAGACAATGAGTGAATAGCACTGATAATGAGTGAACAGTTTGGATAATGAAATGTCTTTAAGAAAACAACCAAACTCAGTGAGCACCAAGAACTCCTTATAGATATGTACTGTATGTGTGTGTATATTTATGTGTACATATATATATGGAAAAGTAATTGTATATTAAATTACTTAGGTGGGGGAACTAAAGAAGAAAATGGTTTTTAACAATCTAGAAAATGAATTAAATAAATGCAACCAAATAAAAGTAAACATACATTTCAGTAAAACTAATCCCCGTGGTCACATAAATATTTAATTATTACATGCCTATTAAAAAGGAGGAAAATCCATCTGTTCAAATTAAACTGTCCTCCATTTTGTTATTATGAATCCATTTCTGAACAATAGATTATAAGAAATTAGACTGTCCACTTTTCTTTTTCCTTTGGTATATTAATATAAACTGATGTTAATTAATAGAAAAAATAACAAAACCAATGATTCCATAGCCTGTCATGCCCCTGGTGGAGACTGACTCTGAGGAAGAGGAGGAACAACCAACAGGGAGTGGACGTGTGGCTCCAGAGGTGGTGGTGGAGGCTGGATAAGAGCAGAGGCTGGTTGAGCAATCAAAGGAGGATCCAGGCCCATCCCCTATCCATCCTAGGTCATGCAGGGAGGAGAGGATCAGGGAAAAGTGAGGTCTACTCAGGAGGAGATTACCATGATCCTCCTCGTGGCTTGCAGCTGGGAGCTAGTAATATAAGTTTGTAACTACTTAGTCAGAATTGCTGGAGTCAAAGTTTAATGTTTTCTTTGAAAGAGGTTTATCTTTGCTGGTGTTCTTCCC
The DNA here is from genome assembly GCA_004320025.1 of Laticauda laticaudata. Classification (NCBI taxonomy): domain Eukaryota; kingdom Metazoa; phylum Chordata; class Lepidosauria; order Squamata; family Elapidae; genus Laticauda; species Laticauda laticaudata. The sequence goes on from BHFT01011863.1 coordinate 20,170, forward strand.
ATGGACTCTCCTCCCTTATCTTCCTGGAATGTATGATTAATTATCTTGGCTTGCTTCGGAACTCTAGTCAATGTGGTTTGTTTTGGTTTTCTTTTTGCCTCATTATTTACTTTTGTGACTTTAAACTGTTCCTAATAGAATAGTGAAGTTAAGTTGAAGGCATTACCGGACTTTAATGGATGTTTTGGGTTTTGGGTTATTTTTAGAGACTATGGGTCATTACATAACCATTCTAATTGATTCTGACTGTACTGGTGGAAATTTATCAGAGATAACACATTATTTGCAAATAGGAACTTCTGTGAATTATCAAAATCTACAAGATGGCAAGCACATCATGATCCAAGACCTATCCTTTTGTGGGCATCCCAAATGGATTGCAATGCCATGCCTGCTATTTTGCCAGTTATTTTACCCTAATGCAGTGGTGGTTTTCTACCAGTTCAGCTCGGTTCTGATGAGCCGGTAGCAGCAGAGACAAAACCGGTTCTCTCAGCCACTCTGCTGTTGGGCCCACCCACCCACCTGGGCTCCCATACTCATCTTTATCCTCTGAATTTGAAGCACAGCTGCTTTGTGCAGTGCAGAAGAGTGTCATGTGGCAGCTGCTGACATCACCGGGATCGCGCAGGCTTGCAGGTGGTGAGTTAAAATGCTTCTGTGCCTGCGCAAACACCTCTGCACCTGTGCAGTGTCTGCATCTGGCACACACACATGCAAATGTGTGCACATGTGCAAAGCGTGCACACTGAGCCATGCCCACCAAACCAGTGGTAAAAATATTTGAATCTCACCACTGCCCTAATGGATGCCACTGTTTGCAAATATTCATTCAAACTGTGAATTGAAGAACCATTACAAGACTAACTTAAATTCTTTAAAATCTGATCACATAGAATGAAGTGCCACATGTCTTTTATTCAAGCACCTGATCATATTTTATATTCTGATGTTCAAAAGACAAAAAGAACTCCTCCAGAATCTGGAATGTGATAGTTCTTATTTGGACAAAGACAGGCTTCTAAAATTACATTTGGTCATTGGAAGGGCAGTTTGGCAAGGTTCCCAGGTAAGATTCCTCAACATTAGTTTTGGCTTGCTCTGTAAGGGGAGATAAATAATAGCTAGTTCTCAGGCTAATAACTGTCCAGAGTCACCAAGAGTTGGTCAGCATATAAATTTAATAAATTATGGTTGATTACATAGTCAGCTGGATGTTTAGACTGGATTTGGCATTTTTGCCCATTTATCAAATCCTTCACAAGCACCAGGGATAAGCAAATGTTATTGTTTGATGATGTTAGAGATATATTTGCCTGATGTAAGCTGCTCAGAGTAAAACTGCCTTTCTGCAATTGACTGATGGTGATTTTGTAAATGCTGATAATGTTCAGTTGGTAATCCAGATATTTTGGAATTATATTCAAGATGCCTATAACTATTAGTACTAATTTTCTCTTTTGGGGGGGATTGTAATAATCATTCAATTTCGATTTGAAGGTCATGGTATTTTTATGTGTGACTTTTCTCCAGTACTTTCCCTTCTGGGGCCCACCAGTTCTGGCTTGCAGGTAAATGTATTTAGTGCAGATCTTCCAATGCATCATTGTTGCTATTATAATTATGAAGTGGAGTAAAAAGTACAGAGAAGAGCAAGATGATTAGGGGAGACGAAAACATATGAAGAACTGTTACAGGAACTGGTCCTGGCTAGTCTAGTAAAGAGAAGGACCAGGGGAGAAATGATAGCAGTCTTCCAATATTTGAGGGGCTGCCACAGGGAAGAAGGGGTCAAGTTATTTTCTAAAGCACTGAAGGCCAGACAAGGAATAATGGATGGAAACTGAACAAGGAGAGATTTAACCTGGAAATGAGAAACTTTCTGACAGTGAGAACAATTAACCAATGGAACAGCTTGCCCTCGGAATTTGTGGGAGTGCCATCACTTGAGACATTCAAGAAAAGATTGGACTGCCATCTGTCAGAAATGGTGTCCAATGGGAGGTTGGACTAGATGACCTATAAGGTTCCTTCCAACTCTGATTATCTGTATCTGTTTCTGAGTAGCCTTTGAAAGACAGCCAAGAAGTGCAGTCTGCCCTTCCTTCTTTCACAAAGATCAGCCTCTTTTCTTTACATAAGATCAGTATGAAAATCAAAATAAAAAACACATTAGACTTCTTGTGTCATTATTTTAGCATTTTTCTTAATGCATTTTACTAATCTCAGAGAATTTTTCTTGGGATTAAACATTTCCAGTCCAGAATGATACCAGAATCTGACAAATAAAGGACAGGGAAGGCTTAAAGATTCTACTGCAGATGTTCCTCAATGCCATCAGAATGAAATATGTTAAAATGGAACTTCGGTTTAATATTTCTTTCCATCATAATATCCCTTTCCTATGTCTCCCAACACATAACTTCAAGGAGTATACTTTCTTATTTTTCAAAGGTAAGTGTTCTGTGAAGAATGCTGTGAGTTTTTTTTTTTTTTTGAAATGTTTTTAAAATATTNGTGAGTTTTTTTTTTTTTTTGAAATGTTTTTAAAATATTCTTATAGTCACAATTTAAATTTGAGCTGGATTTATATCAGAAGAGACAACAGTCACCACATACTAAAGCTTTAAAGTCACAAATGAATTAAGAATTTTCTTTAAAAAAAATTTAATTACTGCAATAACTAAAATAATTTTATCACAAATTATGACAGACATAGATAAGGTAATAGGCTCATCTACAGAAGTTTAAACTGGAGACAAAAATAACTATTAGGTTCAAGCACATCTTGTTGACAGGATTTCATAATAGTCCCTTATGTAAAGAATGACACAGGCTTACAATAAACCCTGGGGAGAATTCATGTAACACTCAGCAGCCAAGAGATTGCTTCCAGTTGGCAACTGCATTCATGTGTTTCATTTATAATTTTACTTTATTATTGTTTTTTAAGAACGTAGTGCATTTCTGGGCCTAGCACCTTAACAAATACTTTGCAGAGAAGAGGTGTAAAAAAACAGCATCCATAAGGTAGCAATACCTCCCCTGTGAGGAAAGGCTCTCGTAATTGGTGTCTTTAGCACGGATTGACAAAAGGAAAGGAGTAATGTGATAGAGGTGAATAAAATCATATACAGTATAGCTAACATTGAGGGGAATAAAAAAAGAGATTTACAAACATCTACAGTAAGTTCAAGGTGATTCAGGAAATACTTCACATAACACATAATCACATTGTAGAGTTCATTGCCGACAGCTGGAATAATAGCATCCAATTGAAATGGTTTTACAAAGAGACTGCCCAGAGTCAAAGTGCATCAGGCTTTCAATGGCTACTAATTATTGGTGGCTGTTTACAAGCTCTTGAATCATAGGTTGCATAGCTTAAATAGTGATTTCCTGGTAAACAACAATGAAAGGAAACTATTAGACTCCTATCCAGGTTTGTGAGCTTTCCAAATGCATCCAGTGTCCCTTATGTAACACAGAATACTGAACTAGATGGGCCTGTAGCCTGAGCTGCCAGGGCTCTTTTGGTTCTTTTAATTACTGTTGAATTTATATCCTGCCCATCTCACTATCCAAAGTGACTCTGGGTATGATATATTATAACCAGAAGATGATGTGCCCATCCTAAAGAGTCAATTTTTTGATTCAGCCATTTTTGATAATGTTGGGATAAATGTTGAGAGTTTTGGAGGAATGTCCAAGAAGATGTGATGTCAGGAGTTAATCGCCCTGATGGTTGACCTGTTTCATGATCTCAGTGGAGGGGTGTTTACCTTTTCTGGACCCATTAAACTCTTTATATTCATGGCTATAAACCATCATACCTTTCTCATTGTCTACAAGGATTAGAGTGTGACAATACTGTTTTACAGTTGTTCCCTCTTCCCTCAATGAATGGTTCCAGTTGTTGTGCATGAGAGAAGGTTGGTCAAATTTGTGGAAACTTCAGGATGGTTTATATAGGTTTCTCTCCTTTATTGCTTGAACTTTACTTATTTATTAAATTTATTTGCAGACCTAGGAGGTTACAGTGTAACTTTGTAATATTGACATGAATCAGATGAGGAAAGTCATCTATTGGTCTGAAGTGATTTGTTTCCATGCTGCTGCCCAGAATAGAGATATCATCAAAAGTGTTATCTTGGTGACTGGAGGCTGTGAGGGATATATATGTCATTCGAAAATAGGAGTGAATATGTTATGTACCAAAGCTCCCAAGCAGCATCTAAGTGCAGAGCTCTGAAAGGGTACTTTGTTTTAAAATAATAATAAATATAAATAATAACATTAACATTTTGTATTATTATTCACATCCGGCCCAACTCACAGCAACTCTGAAATATCACAAAGTAGTTATGGTGGTGTTAATGGGTGAAGTCTCAGTGCAGCCACTTTGTCTTCCTCAATGAAAATGGGTTTATTGAAATTATCCATCCAGGTAAAGAGGGCCTGCAAAGTAAATCAGCTTCCCCTTGATGCTTCACAAAGTTCCATTGCTCTGAAAAAAAAACATAAAAGAAAAGCATCTTTTCTGCTGTACAAAATACAGCATTAGGACCAAGTGAATGTATTTGCACATCCTTATTTATTCATTATTCTAGGACTTGGTTATCATTTGGATGGGAAATCTCCTGGCAATAGGCTATAGTGGAAATTTAAAAAAAAAATGGAAGAAAGCACTGAGAAATGATTTTCCTCTATTTTTACGTAATTTACATATTGTTGGTAAGAAAACTTCCTGAACTCAATAAAAGAGACTCTCTTTCTCTCTCTCTCTCTCCCTCCCTCTCACTCACTTTCACCCTCTGTCTTTTCTTCTCTTCCCTCTCTCTTTCTTCTCCTCCCTCATATATATTTGACCATATACGAGTATGAAAGAGAAAGATGCACAAATATGTCAATAGGTATTATATCTATTTGCATTTATTTTTTCAAAATATTTTCCCTGCCTTTCAGCCTGAGTGGATACTCAAAGCAGCATTAAGTTACTCAACTCTTGAAAACAAAAATCCAGTGGAACATTGGCAGATGCACAAAGTCAAAATGAAATTTGAAAAAAATAACGACAACATAAGGTAGATGAGATTACTGTTTCAGAACCAAATTCACATTTTTAATGATACAACAAATAATAATATATTATAAACCTGTGTATCTCCAATAGGGATGCAAGGAAGGAAAGAGTTCCTTGTTTAAAAACAGCTGTGTCCCTGGGGAGGGACTGTGATCTTGAGTTTCATAATTTCCACAGGGACACATTACACCTGTCTTCTCACAGCTCTATTGAGCAAGTTAATAAGATACTCTATGGCCGTCTGGAACATTGTTTTGGGATATCCAGCTGCGCTGGCAGTGCAAACTGTTCAACCTGTCTGAAGTGAAACAGGAGTTGGGATATTGTCTCTAGATGCCAGTGTTAAGTTACAGTAAGAAGAAATTAAGCCTATTCACAGAGAGAAGTCAAAGGAAAGCCAAGTAGGCTAATGTGGCTATAGTCACTCTACTATTTCACCATTAATAAAAGGAAATTCTTCAATGTGTTTATGATTTACTAACAGTGCCACATTTAGTTAGTTGTCAATGTCATTTTTTTTTCAAAGGTATTATAATTCTATGGGAGGAGGGAAAGTTACACCCATGTTAAACTTGTCAAAAATATATATTTCTGGAGCTAGCTGTTTCCTGAGAACAGTGTGGTACTTTCACAGGATGCTTTATGGATTTCCTGTTAACCTGCTGAGAATTCTGGCTGATGGACGGGCCATAATTTGTGCTTAGCATGCTCCAAAAACCTACATTTTAGGAAGATCTTTTTAGTTGGTATGCCTTTATGACAAGGTAAGGTACATAAATCCAGTCTAGTGACACGTCCTCCACTTTCATATATGAATAACATTTAAATGCATTTAATTTGGCCTACTTACAGAAAAGGTTACCCATGCCTAAAAAGAACAGTTACAGATGGAAAGTGCCAATGTACATTTTGAATAGATTTGTATAATTTCTTTGGCTTTCTATCCATGACCCACATCTTCTATATTCCTTACTGAAATTCGTGTTTTATTTTATTGTTTGATTTCAATTTATTAGCTGCCCCACTTCAATAAACTGATTTTAAATGATGATGTGCCAATAGCAGAATGTGACCAAAGAGGAACAAATGGATCCCTTGGTCATTAATAATATTACCCTGAAAGAGGAATCTAGCAGATTACAGCTCCAGAATGAATGTAAAATCTCAAATGCCTTGTCCTCAGGTTATAATGAAATTTCAGAAAAGGGCAAAATTGGCATCATTAAGGAAGATGAGGGACCTAGAAGTGACACTTAGATGCCTCCTGATTAATAAAATCATAATATGCCATAAATAGCATATCAATAATTAGGTTTTGGACATACAAAAGGTGTAATAATATAATCAAAACTGTGAACCTGTACACTTTGAAATAGTTCTGCTGAGTTTGAACAATGCTTACCCCAAGCAGATCTGCATAATTTGGCAGCACTCCTCTCTTATTCATGTATTATAACCTTTTTTTAAAAAAATTAACACAGCAAAAGAAATGTATATACTAGTGCTATCATAATTAGTTTGAGCCTGAGGGGTTAAGGTCTGTCTTCATCTATCTTGTCCTTCTTTAATTCTAATAAACCGCTCATGTTGAAGCGAGGGAAATCAGGAGACAGGAGACAGGAGACCAGCGTAACTTCAGCTCTTTATTCAAGGTATAGATCTGTGTAGCCTTTAGAAATGACAACCGGCCAATAGCTACGTTATGGTGGCCAGGGATAGACAAAACCCATTGAAACCTGGGTGGCTACATGTGAACAAATGTCAGCAATCCCAGACCAAACCCGAGAACCGAAGCACCAGACCCTCCAGTGGAAACACCAAGGGACCATAGTTGAGGGTCCATATAGACTTTGGGACCCACAAAAGGCACACTTTTCCTGATTCACAGTAGACGCTTACTCCAAACTGCTTGGAGATAAGGCCTAATGTGATCTACCATTGACGGAGGCGGTACAAACAACTAAACAGACTTTTCACCACCCACGCTACCTGACTTATAGTGTCTGAAACGCGGCCACAATTTACGCATTGGCATTCAAGCAAATCCTCGACAGAAACGGGGAATCCGACACGCCATTACAGCGCCCGTTCAATCTGGCGGCAAACGGGTGGGCGGAATGAATGGCCAGATACACCAAATAGCGCTTTAGAAAAGATGACACTGGTAACATTACAACAACAAAATAAATAAACTATAACAATACAGCACTAACACCAAGTGCCAAAACAATAAGAGCCCGCAGAACTCCTGATGGGAAGAAAACTCTGATCCCAATCTAGACAGACTTACGTACTTACATCCAGAAAAACACCAGACTTCTCCAGCCGGTACCGGCATTTAATCCGGGAGACACGATCTATTGCTAAAAAATTTTCAAGGGACCCACTTGCGTTACCCGCGGACAATAACCCAAGTAACAGGGCCCCCGGTCGTACCGGCTGGAAAACAGCAGGACGAAGAAACTGGAAACGGCATGTCGACCAAATACGAGCAAAGAATAATTTTAAACAGCACTGAAACCACAAAACTCACAAACAGACTCTCATAAAAAAACGGAGGGGGGGCGAACCCCAAACAATCATAAAAAAGAAAGAGAAAGTACGGGACTACAAGACAATGACAAACCGAACCAGAAATACAAACACTGCTAAATAAATAAACCCATCAATTACTCACCGGAAAGTGAAGACAGCCAAGGGTACCAGAGAGATGACCTTTCAGAACTCTCACCTGGAAGGAAACCAGTCAAGCCAGCTCAACCAGCCCGGAAAGACGGCCGGGAACAAAGAACCGACAACTCAACCGAACCCAGTAGACCGGGTGGAGTTGCCGGCCGAAAGGCCTGACTCACCCTTTCCAGGCATTCATGGAGAAGAGCGGGAGCAACGAAGCCTTTTCTGAACTGGCCTGAAGACACGCAGCAACTGAACGGTGCAGGTCAAGTAGGCAAATAAAAGCCCTGCCTACCTACGCGCTACATCACATAGTGGATGGACCATACCAAGGAGGGAGGGGTTGTTACATATAACATACTTGTAATACACCAACCTGCATTGGACTGAAACAAACTGCACTGTGATTGACTGAGACGCCAAGACGGTGATACGTTAGTAGGAATCTCCCGTGATTGGATGAACGATCGCTGGAGATTCAGAAAGCTGTCATTTGGGTGAGAGGCCGCCGGCTGCTTCTATAAGAAGAGCTGC
>BHFT01011865.1:0-14827 GCA_004320025.1 Laticauda laticaudata
ACTCCAAGGTCCTTTACAGAGCTTGGATCATCAACAAGGTCTTGACTATTCAGCCTGTATTTTATTTTCTGATTTTTATTTTTATTTTGCCAACCCTAACCCTAACCCAGTTTTCTTCTGCTTTCTAGAAACTTTAAGATTACAGAGCAGTTCTTCCTCCCTCATTTCAAAATCCTATTCCATATTGATAAAGAAGTCATTAGCTGTCTTCAAGTTACTTTCAAGGTCTGCCTGGGTTGGGTATCATACCTTTAGTCCATTATCCTTTGATCCTAGGAAAGCATTGTGATTTTCATCAAGGAACTAAAGAGTATGCTTCCAGATAGGGATGTCATTGGAACAGTAATCAAATGACTTCCTTCCTTCCTTCCTTCCTTCCTCCCTCCTTTCCTTCCTTCCCTACCTACCTACCCTTTCTATTTGTCTATCTATCTATCTATCTATCTATCTATCTATCTATCTATCTATCTATCTATCTATCTATCTATCTATTATTCTGTTCACTTGTAGTTTGGGATGATAAACAAGTGTAACACACATTTTTTCAATCTGCATCCAATTTTGTCTTTTTCCTTTTTAGTTCTCGACTTGTATCTCACATATGCATAAATGTTAAAGAAAATTGCTTGCAAAACCCCACCTTATGGAAGATCACAAGTAAAAATGCACACTGAAGGAATTATCAAAAACTGTAAATGTTCATGAAGGCTTGTTTTAATTTGGCAAACAATGCAGAAATCGGAGGAAAGAAATTTGTAAGGACTGACCTCAAATGCATTTAGTCCTTGCAGTGGGATTTTGATGCTTATTGAATACTTTCCCCCCCCCTTGCTTAATTCTGGGGTTACCTTCTTGATTTCTGAGGAGTTGACAGCTGAGACAGATGGTATGGGAGCTATCTGACTAACTTCCATATTTTTTTTTCACATCCTTTGATTCATTCCAGGATGACAAAAACAAAACAAAAATATAGGCATATGATGGAGAAACAAGAGAAAAAGATACAACAGCCAAGGTCAAAATTCCTGCAGTGCTGATAATCTCCCAGGCAAATCTTTATTATCTGATAAAATTGGTGTTCTCTTCACACCTGTCATCCTAATTATACCAAAGACAAGGTGTTTTTCTGCTGATCAGCCATGAAGTTGCTGCATGCTGTAAATTCAGCATGATTTCTGCACCTGCTTTCCTTCCATTCCTGGCAACTGTCTGCACCTGGTAATAAGGCGATTAGGCAGAGCGTGCCCACAATCAAATCATAATTGCATGGTCTGGTGGTCAGAATATTAAAATAAGACCTGGAACACCTGGATCTCAGGTAGGGACTCAGTGGGTGGCCTTGGGCAATCTGTTTTTGTTCAACCCAGGCACAAAGCCTGAATGCTAGAAATAATAGCATAGTTTACAGGGATTTGCGGAAGATTAATCAGATTATTATGATCACAAAACAAAAAGAGAGATCTTTAAAGGTGGGGTTAAAAGACCAGTGGAAATTTGACCGTGCTTTAGGAAGAGAGGAATGTACTTGTTGGGTCTTACGAAATCCTTTGCCAGGGATAATAAGGAAGTGAAAAAGATTATGGGGTGGGTTTTTTTTGGATATTAAATAAACTACTCTGGTTTGAGTCTTTCTAATTAGATTTGTTTCTGATTTCTGGAGATGTATTGACAATTAGTACTAGTAGTGCTAGACTTACCATGATGGAGCCCAAAATTTCTGTTGCTCAGTGAGATGGTTGTTAAGTGCATTTTGTCGCATTGTACACCTTTTCTTGCCACCGTTGTTCAGTGAATCACTACAGTGGAGTTAGTGACATGGTCCTTAAGTGAATCTGGATTTCCCCATTGACTTTGCTTGTCAGAAGGTCCCAAGAGGGAATGACTTAACCCTGGGATACTGCAACCATCATAAGTATGAATTAGTTGCCAAGCATCTGAATTTTGATCACATGACTGTGATCACATGAAAGTGTGAAAAAGGGTCGTAAGTCATTTTTTCTAGTGCCATTGTAACTTTGAAGAGTCTCTAAATAAACTGTTGTCCAAAGATGATATGATTTTTTTCCCTAGCCTCTGGGCATAGCAAACCTTTTGAAAACCTAACAATCCAGATAACGAATAAATGCTTCAACTAGATTCTCTCATGCAGGCAAATATGTGGTTGATAACAGTTCAGCCACCTTCTATTTTTTTCTCTGTCTCTAGACCAGTTAAGAAATAGCCAACGTTTCCATTCTTCCTAGATTTATTTATTTGTTTGTCAAATATGTACAAGATAACAAATATAAGTATGAATATAAACAGGAACAAAGGGAGTAAATACAGATAAATGGGGACAGTAAGACAAGGACGGTAGACACACTGGTGCACTTATTCATGCCCCCTTGAAGGGTCTCTTAGGAATGGGGTGAGGTCCACGGTAGACAGTTTGAGGTGGAAGCTGTGAGGGGTTGAGGCTGTAACCACGGAGTCTGGTAGGGCATCCCAGGCGTTGACCACTCTGTTGGTGAAGTCATATTTTCTGCAGTTGAGTTTGGAGCAGTTTACCTTGAGATTGTATCAATTGTTTGCCCGTGTATTATTGCGATTGAGGCTGAAGAAGTCGTTGACAGGCAAGACGTTGTAGCAGACAATTTTGTGAACTTTGCTTAGATCGGACTGCAGTTCCAGATTGTCCAGGCCCAAAATTTTGAGCCTGCAAGCATAGGGAACTCTATTGTGAGTGGAGGAGTGGAGTACTTTTCTCAAGAAAGATCTCTGAACCCGCTCAATTGTGTTAATGTCCAATATACAGTGTGGGTTCCAGGCAGACGAGCTGTATTAGAGAATAGGTCTGGCAAAGGTTTTGTATGCCCTAGTTAGCAATTCAATGTTGCTGGAGGAAAAAAACTTTGCAAAATAAGATGAACAACTTTTAAAGCTTTTTTGGCAATGTTCTTACAGTGAGCTCTGGGGCTTAGATCGTTTGAGGTGAGATTGCTTAAGTTAGTGTTCGATTTCTCCCTGGTGAATTGATGATGTCATAGATTTTGGCCTATAAATTGATCTATTTTGTGACCTTAGAATTGTCTTAATTTTTAATAATAAATATTGAGCCAATGTACCACTAGTAAGAAAAGTAGAAATATTGTTATTAAATCACAGCACACTTATTTTTTTTTAATTATTGCATTGTTTCAACAAAAATACTACCATATAGAACACTCCATCTGTCCACAGCTAAGGGATAGCTGTGATCTGGGGCTCACACTTCATCTTGGAATGTTTAATTTGTTAGTGTTTGATTTTAGTTACTGGTTTTACTGGGTGTTTTCAGGGACAAACAACCATCAGCCAGCTTATATGAATCACAGGTGTGCATTGGAAAAGTACAGGCAGTCATCAGCTTACAACTGCAATGGAACCCCACAATTTCTGTGGCTAAGCGAGACAGCTGTTAAGTGAGTTTGCCCTGTTTTATGACTTTTCTTGTCACAGGAATGAGTTGAATCACTGCTGTTGTTAAGTGAGTGACCTGGTTGTTAAGTGAATCTGGCTTCTCCATTGACTTTGCTTGTCAGAAGGTCACAAAAGGGGATCACATGACTCTGGCATACTGCAATTGTCATAAATGTGAGTCAGTTGCCAAGCATCTGAATTTTGATCACGTGGGGAATGCTGCAACGGTTGTTAAGTGTGGAAAACAGTCTTAAGCCACTTTTTTCAATGCTGCTGTAACTTCAAATAGTCACTAAATGAACGGCTGTAACAGAAATGATGTCTCAGTGGCTAAGACGTTAAGCCTGTCAGTCAGAAAGGTCGGCAGTTTGGTGGTTCAAATCCCAAGTGCTGCACAACGGAGTGAGCTCCCGTTCCTTGTCCCGGCTTCTGCCAACCTAGCAATTCGAAAACACATAAAAATGCAAGTAGAAAAATAGGGACCACTTTGGTGGGAAGGGAATAGCCTTCCATGCACCTTCGGCATTTAGTCATGCCGGCCACATGACCACAGAGACATCTTTGGACAGCGCTGGCTCTTTGGCTTTGTAATGAAGATGAGTACTTTCCCCTAGAGCCGGAAACGACTAGCACTTATGTGCCAGGGGAACCTTTACCTTTACCTAAGTCGAGGACTACCTGTATTTAAAACTTTTAAACATCCGCTAAATCCCTTTATTTTCACCAAAACAGTGACAAGCAATCTACTCAAATTTAAATAACAGTGGAGCCTCGGTGGTGCAGTTGTTAGAGTGCAGCACTGCAAGTTACTCCTACTGCAATTTGGCAGTTCGAATCCCACCAGGCTCAAGGTTGACTCAGCCTTCCATCCTTCTGAGGTGGGTAAAATGAGGACCCAAATTATTGGGGGCAAAATGCTGACTCTGTAAACCACTTCAAGAGGGCTGTAAAGCAGTATAAAATGGTATATAAGTCTAAGTGCTATTGCTATTCAAGGGAAACATGACCTGTTCAGGATAAAACTTTTTTCTGTACAAACAAACTTTGAATTGGCAAATCTGTAGTGATACTCCGTCATCCAAGCTATTTTATAAAGCGGCTGTAAGCCAGGCAAGGAATAATGGATAGAAACTAAACAAGGAGAAATTCAACCTGGAAATAAGGAGAAACTTTCTGACAGTGAGAACAATCAATCAGTGGAACAGCTTTGCCTTCAGAAGTTGTGGGAACTTCATCGCTTGAAACTTTCAAGAAAAGATTGGACTGCCATCTGTCAGAAATGGTGTAGGGTCTCCCGCTTGGGTGGGGGGTTGGACTAGATGACCTACAAGGTTCTTTCCAACTCTGATTATCTATTATCTGCCTCCTGAAAAAAAGCACCTTTGGGATTTGAATTGGAAAGAATACACTTAAAAGATAATTTCACTTTAGCCTGGCCAAAAAAATACAAATAAATGCAGACTTTTCAAAACACTGCATATCTATTTGCTGGTTACCACCAAGGCGAAAAACATTGTGCTTAGTCAAAGAAAGTCACCATTTTCTGGCAGCCAAAGGAAGCTTGCTATTCACATGAGATGGAAACTTGTTGCTGGGTCCCTCAACCAAAAACCACTGAATTAGAAGAAAGGTTTGCTAAAATACAGCCTGTAAAAACAGGCTTTTCTGGGCTCTTCATTTGTAAACAAGTATGTGCTACGGAAGGAGAAAAGGTCACGTTTGTGTGCTTATTCCCTTCCAGCCTGCTAATATATTCCTGTGATCTGAATTGCAATTGAGAAATACACCGAGTCAACAAAATAGCTGCCAGTTGAGATTTGGGCAGTGTATGCATTTGTAAAAAAAAACAAAACACAAAACCTAGAATATAATATCAGAGTTGGAAGGGGCCTTGGAGGTCTTCTAGTCCAACCCACTGCCCAAGCAGGGGACTTTATACCATTTTCAGTCAACTAGTAGACCCATTTCTTCTTAAAAATCTCCAGTGGCAACCTCAGCAAGAAGTCTGCCATGACAATAGTGAGAAAAATTAGCCAGTGGAACAGTTTGCCTCCAGAAGTTGTGGTTCTCCATCAGTGGAAGCTTTTAAGAAGAGACTGGGTGGCCACTTATCTGGAATGGTATAGGATCTCCCCCCCACCCTTGAGCAGTGGGTTGGATTAGAAGTTGTGTGTGTGGTGGCAAGCCAACGCAATCTTAAGTTGCATTAATGGAGGGATACAGTCAAGATCAAGGGAGGTACTAATACCTTTCTATAAAGCCTTAGTAAGGCCACACCTAGAGTTCTGCATCCAGTTTTGGTCACCAAAAACTATAAAAGAGATCACACTATAAAAGAGATCTTGAGACTCAAGAAAAATTGCAGAGAAAAGCAACCAGGATGATGAGGGGACTGGAGGCTAAAACATATGAAGAATGGTTGCAGGAACTGGGCTTGGCTAGTCTAGTGACGAGAAGGACCAGGGGAGACATGATAGTAGTCTTACAATATTTGAGGGGCTGCCACAGAGAGGAGGGGGTCAAGCTATTTTCCAAGGCAGACTAGGAAGGTCTGAAGGCCAGACTAAGGAATAATGGATGGAAACTGATCAAGGAGACATTCAACCTGGAAATAAGGACAAATTCTCTGATAGTGAGAACAATCAACCGATGGAACAGAAGTTGCCTTCAGAAGTTGTGGGAACTTCATCACTGGAAGCTTTCAAGAAGAGACTGGACTGCCATTTGTCAGAAATGGTGTAGGGTCTCCTGCTTGGGCAGGGGGGTTGGACTAAATGACCTACAAGGTCCCTTCCAACTCTGTTAATCTGTATCTGTACCTCCCAGTTCCCTTCCAACTCTGTTATCCTGTTCCAGTTCTTTGACTGCAAAGATATTCAAATACCTTTTGCTCTTCTTTGGATCGACTTGGTGATATGTAAACATAATCAACTGTTCAGGTTGGGTAGAGAAGGTTTCCATCCAAACATATGTCCCTGGGACTAAATAGGCTGGCAGATGCAATATTTTTTTTTCTTGCAAGAAAAAATCTGGACTGTCCTAACTTTCGTCTCTCGCCTCCAAGAAAATGCTGCTTAGCTGAAGTCAACTGTGTTTCTGAACCCTGGAAATTATCTTTCAGAAATCATGCAGAGGATTTCCCTGTCCTAACTGGAAATAGACTAATATATGTTTCTACGGTATTGTACAAAGGGTTCTATAAACTTCTCTGAATACTCCTACATTATTGATATCCAAAATAGATTATACTCATTGTGTCACTTCCTTATTTCTTCTTTTCTACAAGGTAGATGTGACTCAGGAAAAGAGTTGGCTACGAGAAGAAAACACTCAAACTACCGACATGTGTCTGGCAAAATGTGGATGGGTTGTTTATGTTAGGAACAGCTGTTGTTTTCCAAACTGACAAATGTTCAAATGATCTGGAAAACTGCTTAGCATTAAATGGAGGCCATTATGGATGTGGGGTCTGAGCAGGATAATTTGGAAAAAAATGCTCCATTAGGAATCCCAATTCATTAAGTGAATTAAGCTTTGGAAGTGAAAAGCATTTCTCTGAAATGGATCTAGAAACAGCACAAAGAGCAAAATGGGGTAATACAATTGTACCCCACTTTTAAAAAAAAAAGAACGTTTCTTTATTTCCAGGATNCCCACTTAAAAAAAAAAAAGAACGTTTCTTTATTTCCAGGATCTTGTTACTCAATAGTTCTTTGCAGAAGTTTAAGTTTAAACAATTTTAAAATTTAAGAGGTGGCCAAAGTCATATTCTAAGCCAGGCTAAGTTTGAATTTGGCCCCATCCATTCAACATAACCTGGATGTGGTTCCAACCATGAACATAATCCCTTAAGAACTTCTTTTCCCAGAACAAGCTGGAAAACCAAGATGTAAGTTTAAATAGCACCAACCTTCAGATTGAATGTCTTTCAGTTCTGTTTTTTTTGGGGGGGGAGGGGGGGGAGGNTTCTGTTTTTTTTGGGGGGGGAGGGGGGGGAGGGAGAAAGTCATTAAAAGGGATAAATTAGGGACAAGAGACCTCAGAACTGTATTAAAACACCCATCACAGTCTTCAGGGAAAGTGCTGATAAAGAAAATGTGTTTATTAGGTGAGATGCTCATAAACATTCACATTTTCATGCTGGCTTCCAAAACCTAAATGGCAAAGCAATGCAGAAATAACATGGGACACTGTTGATGCTGGTGTTGGAAGAAATATCCTTCTGGGTTCAGTTCTAAGTGGGGAAGAAAGACACTGGAAACATGGTGACTGCTTGGAAAGATGGTTTAATGGTGGACAGGACTACATGGCTTGGAGCTCCTGGGCGAAAAAGGGCAGAGATGCTGAGAGTCCCTGGGTTTCATGCCCTCTGTCGGGCTTTGAATTTGAGCTTGTGTTCTGATTGGTTGTCAGACTCCCATGGGGACATGCAGGGGTAATTTGCTAGGTTGTTTTTTGAGTCCCAAGCTTGGTTGAGCCTTGCTGGATGTTGATGTAATGAAAGGGCATTGGGCAATTCCAATTATGGGTCTGCCTGAAGGAGGTAGATCTTTGTTATGTGGAATAGACTGCCCCAGGCCTTAATGGCCCATTAGCAAAGGCAGGGGGGGCTGAGTTTCTGCCTCTCTGAGTTTCTACTACTCTTTTCGGGGAAATATTCTGCCTTTCTAGTATTTCCTAAAATATTTCATTTTCCTAGGAGAGGGGTAGATTTTAACTTTTCAACACTGGAAATATTTGAAAATGGATAAATCAAGACGGAAGAATTTCACCCGCCTCTGTGTACAGTAGTCTTATATTAGATTGGCAGCTCTGGCTTCCTCCTTAATCAAGCCAGTATAGTACTGCCATAAGCCATGTGATGGTGCTGTATTTTCATGTCTGTCTCTGCAGATCAGTAAACATGGGCCCTTTGGATTCAGAAACAGTGATTGGCACCTTTCCCTCCTTCCCCGTGGTGTAAAGTTCCATGTATTGGTGTTAAAGAAATTTCTCTCCAATTTTTGGCTCCAACCTGGCTCTCTGCTTTAGTTATGGACCACCTAGGCAAGTTGACATTGGACTTTAATGTCATCAGTTGAGAAAACAGAAGGAAAACATGTTATAAGTTTGGTTCGATTGCAGTAAAAACAGGAACAAGTTATATTGGACATTTTAGTTTCTGGCCATTTTATTGACAGAACTTTTTTTGTGCTCCCCCCTTCCCTCCCCCTCCCCTTATATGCCTATCCTACTTTCCTCCACCACATGAAACATGTAAATCCCATCAAATTATTATTTCACAAACTCAGGAGATATTTTGTGAGGGTCATGGACCGTGGGCAGCCAAGGCAACTGGGATTTTTTTCACACCAGACTTGATGGAAACTAGCGAATGTATCGGACGGCTCTAGCCCTCGAAAAACATTGGAATAAAAAAGGAAAACATGTGAGCACTGAAAGAAATGTAACATTATCAGCATGGGGGCAAGGAGAACAGCAACATATGTGTTTCACTGCCCAAATCTGTGTTTTTCCTTTCCCAGCTGTGAAAGAAGTAGAAGAAAAGAGGCAGCATTTATTTAGCATGTAACCATTTTGCTGGAGAGTTGGGAGATTACAGTTAGTCAGAATAGAATAGCAGAATAACAGAATTGGAAGCAGCCTTGGAGATCTTCTAGACAACCCCCTGCTCAAGCAAGAGACCCTATGCCATCCTGAATAAAAGGCTGTCCAATCTCTTCTTAAAAACTTCCAGTAATGTAACATCGACAATTTCTGGAGGAAAGCTGTTCCACTGATCCATTCTCACTGTCAGGAAATTTCTCCTTACTTCTAAGTTTGGACCTCGGATGAGCTTCTACCATTTCTGTTTATTCACCTAGGTTATGTTGGAAGAATTATCCTTCTGGGTTCAGTTCCAAGTGGGGAAGAAAGACACTGGAACCATGGAGGCTGTTTGGAAAGTTGGTTTAATGGTGGACAGGACCACGTGGCTTGGAGTTCCAAAGTGAAAAGGACGATCACATGCTTCAAGGTGTTGGGTGAAGGAAAAGAAGGAAAGGGGCTGAGATGCTGAAAGACCCTTAGTTTTATACCCTCTCTTGGGCCCCACCTTAGTGTTTCCTGTTCCTGTGTAAGAAATGTACCCCATGGGTTGTCTGACTCCCAGGGAGCGGGGTTCTTAGCTAACTTCGTAGGCTTTGTCTGGACCACATGGCTTCACCTGAGTGTTGACTGATGCAATCTTGCCAGGCCAGGTGATGAGATGTGTAGAGGCCTTTGTTATGTAGAATATTCCGACCCAGGCCTTAATGGCCCACCTATTAGCAAAGGTGATGGGGGGTGGGTGAGCTTCTGCTTCTGAGATAAGTTTCCACTTCTGAGTTTCTACTTCTCTTTTTAGGGGAAATATTCTGCCTTTTTAGTATATCCTAAAATATATCATTCTCCTAGGAGAGGTGTGGGTGCTAACTTCCGACAACACTTTTGATTCAGGATTCAAAGCACAGCTGTGTAGTGCAGGGGTGTCAAACTCAAGGCCTGTGCTTAGATCTGGCCCGCAGGGCTGTCCTGAAAACAGCGAAGGACCGACCCGTGGTGCCTCTGCCAGTGAAAAAGGAGCTCGGGAGAGCTGTGCACGACCTTCCCGGGCTCTGTTTTGAGGCTCCCACAACACGAGTGACGTCGAGTTGCCCACGCCCATCATGGCCACATCCACCCCAGCCCCCTGAGGTCAAACACAACCCTGATATGGCCCTCAATGAAATCAAGTTTGTCACCCCTGAGGTGAAGCAGTGGTGGCTAACCTTTTTCAGCTCCCGATAGCCAATGCCAGATACCCAATAATCAGCTGTCAGGCGGCGGCGCACACACACATAGTCAGTGAGGATCTTCCAAGCGACCTCTCACGTGCCGGAGGAAATGGCTCTACATGCCACTTTCAGCACGCGTGGCACCACATAGGTTCGCCAACACGGGTATAGAGTAAGAACCTGGAGGGCAGATCATTCAAGGAGAATGGTTTAAATCTTTTTCCTCTGGAAAAAAAACATAATTTGCTCATCTTCTGCCAACCCCGGTCATGGGATGCTTCCAAGAGAGAGCAGGAGAGATATTCTAAATTAAGAAGCGAGATGTTGATTCTGATCTTTCCGTAACATCTCCTTTTTAAAAAAATTTCCCGTTCATTCCATTTTTAAAAGGACTCATGCTTGCTCAGAGGCATGAGGTGTTAATATGGTATAAATATTTACTATTGCTACAAATAGCCAGGCAAGTATGTTATCAAAAAGATCAAGAATGACTCACAGCCTATTAAGAGTGTGCTAGGAATACTCTGTGTTGGCTACGGTTCCACCAGATAAATTGCTGAATGGTCTTATTTTTA
The DNA here is from genome assembly GCA_004320025.1 of Laticauda laticaudata. NCBI lineage: Eukaryota > Metazoa > Chordata > Lepidosauria > Squamata > Elapidae > Laticauda > Laticauda laticaudata. Next base: position 10,808 of record BHFT01011865.1, read on the forward strand.
GCTAGAGATGAACCAGTTTGCAGTAAAGTTCGTTTTTTTTCCTTTTCTGGTGTTAAGTCCAGCAGCAAAAGGTTTCATAAAAGCATTTTAAGATGAATTTTATTTAATTTTTTTAAAAAAGAACAAATCGGAGAAATTAACGTAGAATGAAGTGAACAAAGAGAGAGAGAAAGAGGAGAGAAGAAGAAGAAGAAGAAGAAGAAGAAGAAGAAGAAGAAGAAGAAGAAGAAGAAGAAGAAGAAGAAGAAGANGGAGGAGGAGGAGGAGGAGGAGGAGGAGGACAAAGAAACTTCTGATTTCCTTTGCAGCAAATATAAGTACTGTGGGATTAGAAAGTCTTACACTATGATTACAAAAAAGCTTAATTTTCTCTCTATTATCCAGTTTTTCTTCTAATCATCAAAATCATAAATGATACATGCATTTTGTCTGTTTTATGCCAAAAGTCTATAAGTGGGTTTCCAGTCAGCCATAAATGTAGACATTGGAAGTCAACGTAGCAAGTTCCATCATCTCCACAAACAGCATAAAGCAACACTCTGCAATTTTTCTAAATTCTCCCACAGTTGATAAAATGTCTGTTTAGGGCAATGTAATTCAAGATTACCTTTGCTCTCTACAGCAGTGAGACCCAACCCCTAGTTGACACTAGGAACCTATTTTGTGAAAGGCAAATTTTCCCCGGTGGTGGTTTCAGTTTTGCTTGCTTGCTTGCCCACCATTCACCTCCAGCTGTGCAGCCTGGTTCCAACAAGCCACGGACTGATACCGGTCCATGAGTTGGGGACTCTTGTTCTATAGCAAGGTGTGAAACTCAATTTCATTGAGGGCTGCATCCAGTGATGGGATTCAAATATGTTTACCCCTGGGTGTGGCTTGGTGGGCGCGCTTTGTGCACTGCACACACTTTGTGTGCCCGCGTGCCAGACATGCATAAACTTACAAAATGAGAAAGCACAGAGGCATTCTAACTCACCTCCTACAAGCATGCACTCTTCCGGTTGCTTCAGCAGCTGCCGCACGCCACTCTTCTATGCCGTGCAAAGTAGCTGTGCTTCAAATTCAAAGGATAAAGGTGAATATGGAAGCCCGGGTAGATGGGTGGGCCCAACAGCAGAACAGCAGAGAGAACTGATTTGGTCTTCACCGTTCATCGCCGCTAGCGGCTTGGCAGAACCAGGCCAAACTGGTAGAATACCACCACCAGCTGCATCAGGATTGTGTTTGACCTCAGGCAGGGGGCAGGGCGTGTGTGACTGGGGTACACAGGCCCCGTTTTTGCTGGCAGAGAGCTGCAAGAGGCCGTCATGGCTGAAAACGGGGCCCAGGGAGCTGCGCGTGGTTCCCCGAGCTCCATTTTCACTGGCACAGGACTGCAGAAGGTCATCACAGCTGAAAATGGGGCCCAGGAGACTGTGCATCGTCCCCCAAGCTCCATTTTCACTGGCACAGGACTGCAGGAGGAGGTCGCAGCTGAAAACAGGGCCCGGGAGGGCTGTGCATAGCTCTCCTGAGCTCCATTTTCACTGACAGAGGCACCTTAGGCCGGTCCTTTGCTATTTCCAGAGTGGCCCTGTGGGCCAGATCTAAGCACCCTGTGGGCTGGATCCGGCTTGTGGGCCTTGTATTTGATATCCCTGCTCTATGGGACAGTATTTTTTATGCCAGACAAGCAAAAAGCTAACTATTGATTTCAAAAATGGTTCATTGCTTTGCGCACATTCAATAGTTGGTTGGTAAACCATCCAATAACTCAAGAGTGTGAGTTAAGGAAATCCAGGGAAGATGAGAGTCATCTTACATCAGTTTCTAGCATCATTGAAAAATCAACATCTACAGCAGGGTGAAAATAGCATGCATAAACTAATCTTTTGCAACTATATGTATTATGTTGAATATTCACATAAAATGTCCAGTATAGAAACTAGCTCTCCTCCTACCCCTCCAAACCAGTGGTCTCCAACCTTTCCAGTTTGGTAGTCTGGCCTGGCAGGGGTGGGGGTGGGGTAGTGGCAGGCTCACACGCATGTGCTCAGCTCCATTTGTGTGAGCTAAATTATTTTTGAGATTCCACCCAAAACAAACTCTCTGCAACTGAAACATCTAAGGAATTTCTCTGGGAGGAGAGCTCATAAATCCTATTTTTAAAAGGAGATATGAAAAATGAGAAAGCAATTTGCCAAAAGCTGACTGACCTAAAATTGGGCAGAAAAAAACACTGTGATTTTCCCCAACATTAGTTGTCCCAGAAATCTGCAGAATAGCTACAGGCAATGGATTACCACTGGGATTTGTTAGTAGTGGTACCCAATTTAGTACATTTGAAGTTATGTGAGTCCTGTAATCTAGTAGATATTTAGTCACTTTGCTCCTGTGATGCCTTCAGATTCTATATTGGTTCCAGTGAAGGAACCTTAAAAATGTGTGTCTGTCTCTGTCTTTCTCTCTGTCTCTGCCTGCCTGCCTGCCTGCCTATCTAACCATCCATCCATCCATTGATAGAATACATGGTCCATCTATCCATCCATCTCTCCATCCCTCCATCCCTCCATCCATCCATAGAATACAAGGATTATCCATCCATCCGTCCATTGATAGAATACAAGACCTATCCATCCATCCATCCATCCATCCATCCATCCATCCAATGATAGAATACAAGGCTTATCTATCCATCCATTGATGGAATACAAGACCTATCTATCTATCTATCCATCCATGCATCCATCCATCCATCCATCCATCGATAGAATACAAGGCCTATCTATCTATCCATCCATCCATCCATCTATCCATAGAATACAAGGCCTATCTCTCCATCCATCTATTCATCCATCCTTCTTGAAAATATGAAAGAAACAGCTACTCCATTTCCTGAGGTAACTTGTAGCAATCAATCGTGCTTCTGGAATCTTACAAAGAAACCTCACTGACCTCATCCTAACACAGTGACCTTGTGTTGATAAGAACACAGGTTACTGCTCATCCCCTTAGGAAATTGCAATTGTTCCTCACCCCAAACTACCCTGTATTTTGCAGGAGGCTCTTTGGTGTGAAGAATGCTTTTGAAATACCTATTTTATACTCCAGCATGTTCTACTGTATAGCTATCTTGAGGGTTTTGGCTTCCAGAACAAGGAGGCTGTCAGAAATAACAAATTGCCCCCAACAAGGTTAACTTGTTTTCCCTTTTAGTGGAAAACATTCTTCTCAAACTGAAAAAAAAATGATTATGGGTTTGCTCTCCTCTAAATGTTTCATTGAATCCAACTGAAAATTACCTTCTCCACAAGATGCTTTCAAGTCTTGAAAAGAAAAAAAGGGGACAGACACAACAGGTTAAAAAAAAAAAAACCCTGAATATCTCCCTCACCTAATTATANAGGTTAAAAAAAAAAAAACCCTGAATATCTCCCTCACCTAATTATAGAAACCACAGTCCTGAATTTGGGTTGAGAACCATATCACACAATACTGTTTTGCCAACTTTGCCCGGGAAGATTTCCAATATCATCATAAACAAAAATATCAGAATGTTTTAAAATGATGATGTACCCAATTTCCAGATTTTTCCTATTAGATATTTTTTTTTATTTAGATGAGGTATATATATGTCAGGGTTCCATAGCACGATGTAAAAAAGATGTTGAGACTCTAGAAAGAGTGCAGAGAAGAGCCCCAAAGATGCTAAGGGATCTGGAAGCTAAACCATACAAAGAATGGTTATAAGAATTGAGTAAATCTAGTTTGATTAAAAGAAGGACTAGAGGAGACATGATAGCAGTGGTCCAATATCTCAGGGGCAGGGCAAGAAGCAATGGAGGGAAACCAGCGGTGGGATTCAAATTTCTTAACAACTGGTTTTGTGGGTGTGGTCTAATTTGTGGGTGTGGCTTGGTGGTCATGTGACTGCCTCGGCATGGCTTAAAATGTAAATATAAATTGTTGTTGGCTCCGTCGATCTCAAGAGATCATGGAAAATTCACGTCATGGAAATGGACATGAAATGTGCTGAGTCTG
>BHFT01011866.1:0-22016 GCA_004320025.1 Laticauda laticaudata
CTGGTGTTGCTTACAGAAACTGCCTCTCCATTAACCCTTATTACATTCTTGGCAGGACTAGACTTCCAGTCTCAGGAACCTCTCTGAAGCTTTTTTTCCCTTCCTTTGCTGGTACTTTGCTTGTGTGGAGTGACCATTCAAAGTTACAATGGCCCTGAAAAAAGTGACTTATGGCAATTTTTCACACTTACGACTGTTGCAGCATCCCAGTCATGAGAGGCCAGGCAAGGAGATGCGTGCCTCGATGTGAGTGATATTGTGTTGGCCACAACCAGCCAGTCATATGACCACCAAGCCACACCCACCAACTAAGCCACAATCACAGAAATGGTTGTTAAAAAATTTGAATCCCACCCTTGGAAATGAACCTGAGCCTAACCTGGCTGTTAGGTGAGGCTCTATTCAAAATTCAAGAAAGAAACATTAGACTCCACTGTTACAGAGAAAAGGACTTTTCCTGGAAATCAAATGGTAGCATCAAAAGAATTCTAGATCTGAGGCATTAGGCATGAAAATCACATATACAAAGTGATGGCAATGTTCCCATCCACAATAGTTCAAACTGGCCATCCAATCTAAGATGTGTATAATGTCATCTGGGGCATCTTCAGGTGGTGATTCAGACATCTGACCATTGACCTTGGCCTGGATAGATTAGATGCCACGGCTGTGACGTAGGCAAGTAAGCATAAGCAAGAAAGTTTTCCCAAGTCTTCACCCACTCAAGCCTCCACCATTCTCCTCCCCCCTACAAAGCCCAATTTACCCTCCCCACCGTTACTGTAGCAGTTGGAAAGACAAGCAGAAGAAAGGTTCTTAAAGGCTGACACTGGCTCTGATGTATTTCTCTTCACAGAATAGTGTAACTTTTCTTTAATTATTAAGGATATATTCAGGGCTGGAATTCTACCAGTTTGGACCGGTCAGGTGAACCGGTCGTTCGGGTGAACATTTGGCCCCACCCATCCACCCGTCCCCTTTTCCTGTGCTTTATTTCCTTGTTTTTGAGCACAGCTGATTCATGTGGCAGAGCAGTTTGCCGCACATCAGCTCTTTTACTTACTGGAGATGCAGCAGAAGGTAAGTATTATAGCTAAAAATGGTCTTTTCTAAATGCTGTGCATGCATGCGCGAAATGCGTGCTCACCGGTTGTTACACTGGTTGAATTGCACGACTGGACATATTGATAGATCCTTGGTGCTGTCTGATCTTGGCAATTTTCTTGCAGATGTTTCATCACCCAGCTAGGTATTCTGATAATGTTACTTAAAGGTGCAACTGCACTGGCTTGTTTTTCTTTGAAAACTTTTCACTTGTCAACTAAGAAGCTTCTTCAGCTGTGATTGGATGGTGGGGAATGGAAGGATTTATATTTCTTGCAGACAGCTGGTCATTTGCATTCTTTTAGCAAACTGTTAAGGCCACCTGGAGGTTTATCTGTGTCCTCAGGGTCACCTGAGTGGTTTAAACAGGTGTGGAGCCTTCTTGGAACTGCTGAAAGGACTGTGTGTTGTAGACTGGTATGTTACCTAGTTTGTGTAATGAAATGTCCGCAAGAAAATTACCAAGTTCAGAGCTCATCAAGGACCCCTCATGTCAGTTCTCTGCTACAAATATTTTTCTTTATTGGTAAGGATATATTTCTCACAGAGAGTTAAATATCTAATCAAAGCATTGTTGCCTGTCTTAGAGGGTGTTTTATTTATTTAGTTTAGTTTGTCAAGCATGTATGAGAAAACAAGTATAAGTATAAACATAACATATAAATATAAAAAGGTATAGGTATATTCATAATAAATGGGTACGAATAAATGGGAACAGTGGAAAAGGGATGGTAGGCACATAGGTGTGCTTACGCATGCCTCCTTGTAGACCTCTTGGGATTGGAGTGAGGTCCACCATAAACAGCTTAATGTTAAAATTTTGGGGGTTTGAGGATGTAACAATGGAGTCAGGTAGTGAGCTCCAGGCATTGACCACAGTTGCTAAAGGCCCTGTCCCACTGGCCGACGGACGCAAAATGTATGCATAAAGGACACAGCAGATGAGCAAAAGTTCGGGGGTGGCTCCAGCATCCGTTTGTCATCCCGCTCCAAAAGTGTGAAAATTTGCATAAAACAGAATGGAAAAGAAACGGAAAGAAGGTATGTGGGTAGGAATAGCCAGGGATGTTAATGGATGTTCATGAGGAAGCCTAGAGATGGAAAGCGGATGACAATCCGCAGGGGTTCCAGGGGAGAATAGCAAAGCAGACGGCATAGCTGGATGACGTGGATGCATCACGGACGCCTATAGGAAGCAACAGCAGATGCCATAGCGGATGTATATCGGATGTAAAGTGTTCATGCGCATGTGGGGAGTATGAATTGTGTCAGCTCACGTGGATATAAAAGATGCAGTTGCACGCAGTCAGCATTCAGAGGAAAGACGTGTTGCACATACATCTTCAAAGAACACATGGTTCGTCGCAGTCAGGGAAGAAGAGAAGCCGGTGCCTACTGTGCAGCCCTTGCAAAAAGACCAGAGCCACCATCCCACCCCTTGCACTGACTCTGAAAGCTGCTGGTGGCTTCTCCCTGGCTGCTGCTGCTGCTGGTGGTGGTGCTGCTGCTGTTGGTGGTGCTGCTGGTGCTGGTGCTGCTGCTACTGCTACTGTCTGCTGTGTGGTGGACAGTCCAAGGCCTCACAGCCTGCTGCTCAAGCCCTGAAGGCCTGACTGCTCCAGCCTGAAGCCCTGCTGCTGAAGGCCCTGCAGAAGAAGGAAGAGCAAGGTGAAGGAGAGGGGAGAGAGGAAACAGTACAACTGTTTCTGAGGAGCATGAGGAGGAGGTCTGGACATGGCTGAGGGAGAACGTGTACCTGTGGAGAAAGGGCCACAGACTGTATTGGGACACAAAAAAGAACAAGGCAGTTTGGAGAGACAAGGCAGAGAGCCTGGCACACTGCAAGATCGTACTCCTGGGATGTGGAAGCACATGCACAACTGGTATGGCAAGCTATACTCAAAAAATCTGCAGGCCGCTCTCAGCTCACTGACCGCGAATGTACATCAATGGCGAACAATTTGAGATATAAGTCACATAGAAATGAACGACAAGGCCCGCCCTGTTGCTAATATATAAAATAAAAGATCTCCCAAGTGCAGCTTCCTGGAGGGTTAGCTCACCAAACGATGGAGCAACCATCTGACAGACCTCTCCCTCAGACAGCCCAATCAAAAAAAAAAAAAGACAGCAGTCCTCTTCCAGCAAAGGAGCCAGCTGCCCGTCCAGGGCAGGTGTTTCAGAGGGCCCCACGGCAGAGACCCCCCGACAGGCTGCACTCCCCAGTGCGGAGGTACTTGGAGGATGACGCCTGCTGTCACAAATGGAGGAAGAAGCGGTAGTCCACCGGAGACAACGCACCCCACCCCCAGCTCCACAGGTATGCAGGCAGAGAGGCTAGACTGGAGGGCCCAGAGCACACTGTTCTGTTGGAGATCAGGGACACAATGAGGAACAGCACACGAACTTCTCTCTCAACTGGTCCACTTGGACAGAGGATCCTCCAGCTCCCCCGCCACATCTTCATCAACCTACGGTGAGCCTCACCTCACCCAGCTGCAGACAGCACAGCCCACTACCCCTCCTTCCTCCACCGGCACAAGCAAGCTCCTAAAGAAAAATCTGTCTTCAGTCTGTGCCTGACTCCAGATCCTTGAGGAAGGCCTCTCAACTCATGGGACGAGTCAGCTCTCTGAGAGCTTCCTGAAACACACCATCCGCTGTTGTAGAACTCTCGGGGCCAGGCACCCAAATGGCCCTCAGACAGCAACTCCACACAGCCACCTCCACAGTCCCTGGCTTGCTTGACAGCTGAGACCATGGACAATGCCTCAGAGTGACTGAGAATAGTTGGGAGAGCTGAGTTTTACCTTGTTCACTTTATCTTCGCTTAAGACACTTTCCTTGGTTCATTTTGCTTTTTTAAAAAGTCAATACAGTTTAACTTAAGACAGTTATTAATAAAGGTTATCTTTGCCTTCACACACTTGGTTTCATTTTATTTAGCTTAATTAAAGTTGTTGTGAAAACTTTGAAAAAATGGTTAAGCCGCCTTTGCATGCTTGTGGGATAGCGTGAGGATAGTTGTGGGATGGGTAAGGATAGTTGTGGGATACGGTAAGGATAGTTTGTGATATGTAAGGATGTTGGGGATGTGTAAGGATCAGGTTGTGGGATGTGTAAGGATGTTGTGGGATAGGTAAGGATAGCTATGGGATAGGTAAGGCCTCCAGTGCAAGCATAGTGGGGACTGTATGGTCCACCTCCCAGGTTGCCACACATATGGCCTTTTTTATCAATAACAATTTATCATTGATCAACCACATTTCAAAATAAACTAAAGCCTCTTTATTAATGCCTCTATTATTGTAGGACCACTGGCACATGGCACAATCTCATAGTGAGAATTAACATCAGTCTTATGAGACAGGCTTGAAGGAAAGCATTCAATAAACCATGCAATCCTGTCTTGCACTGCCACTGCTCCAGCTGGGGAGTTTTGCACTAGTGTTTCAGGAGGTGCGCTGCCTCTCCCTTCTATGTGAGCTCCTGTTGGAGCCTTGTAATCCACAGTGTCTATCATTTCGTCTTGCCTCTTCACAGGCTCCATGTCCCATTGCTTGTTGATGTCCACAAGCCTGTTCTGCAACACTGGGTATGCGGGTGGGGCATGAGATTGTTGCCGGATGCAGTCAAGTGCTTCCACGATGCTCCTCACAGTTGTGGGGTGATGCTGCCATGGTGGTGAGAGCTACCTGGAAAAAAAGCCCTTTGTTTTTTTGGCCCAATGGGGGGGCGATGCCAAAGGCGTTCTCACACACCCGTCTTGCCTGGACAACCTGGTCGTTGAAGATCCTTTTCACGGGTGAGGTATCTTGAAGTGTAGGCTTCGTTGAGGTAGGTTTCTGAGGGAGACGGCGTCACTGTCAGCCCATGCATGAAGTAGGGCACCATCTTGTGTGTCATTGGGTGGGGGTTCTGTATCTGAAAACCCTGTTTGAGGTTGTGTTCCAGCCATCCTTGAGGTACTGGCATTGTATTTCCTGGGCATCTGAAGATGAAAGCCGTTTGCCTGAAGCATCGATGTACATGAAACTTGTTAGTCAGCATCACCTTGGCAAAAAAGGATCGACACTGAAGAGCCCTTGTAGTTGTAATAAGAGGACCCTGAGTTGGCTGGAGCTTTGCAGGCCACGTGTTCCATCTATGGCTGCAACGGTGTGGGAAAATCCACCTCTGATACGCACTCTTCTGTCAACTTTCTCCAGCTCTTCGTCTGTGGTGGATACTGGAGGAGCTCTCCACATATTTTTTGACGCCCCCCCCTCATCTTTCAATGATGGCCTGCACCACTTCTCTGACCACCTTTGGCTGATGGTGTTTGTGTGGCTCCTCAGGTATACTGCATGTTTCTGTATGTGGGTTCCAGAGGCCAGGTGCCACAGAGTCAGTGCCAACTTCAGTTCAGGGTCCCAGTGTTGGGATGGAAGTTGGTGCTTTGCTTGGTCGACCTGGGTCTCAGCGCTCTACAGATTTATCAAACATGGCTGGTTGCATCCTCATGAGTGCTGGAATGCACGAGGGCCTTATTTCTCGCTCCACCCTCAGCTTGTCATACAGTCCAAACTCCACTGTTCTCTCCGATCCATCATCGACCCACACAGTCTTCATTGAACGTCTCAGGGCCTTCAGCCTTCTTCTCCTTGCATTAGAAAAGGTGAAACAGTCTAAGAGGCTTGGTTCTGGTGTTGAATGATCGCATGCTACGCATAAGCAGTGTGGTGATGAATCCATGGTGAGATCAATGGATGTTTGTGGAAGAGCAAGACCAAGGGTGATAGAGGTCTGTACTCCACGGCTGCTGCGAGCTGATACTGAGATCGGTGATTTCCTCCCCCCTTTTTTATAGAAATATCAGTTTTCCACTAGGCTGTCTTCCACATACTCTAAGCATACTCCGACATCCTAAATATCTGAGATAGATTCAATACAAATTGTTTTGTCCATTTTTAATGCTTTATATACGAGAATGCAGTCCGCTTACATCCTTTCATTTCCATGCTACTAATGCTTGTGTGGACCTTCCGTGTACCTTTTCGCTTCCTCCCTCTTTCCATTTTCAGCTGCAAGCGGATGTGAGTTGCTCGAGGGGATGTCCAGAGGATGCCAAGAGGATACAGCAGAGGTTGAGATTATGTCGTTTAACGATGAACAACGGACGTAGAACGTTTGTTGCCGATATGCCGTGGATGCACATCGTACGCGGCGGAATAGTATACCGTTCACAAAGTTTGTGGCAGCTTTCAAACTCTTTTCGCAGATGAAAATCTCAGTGGACGGATGCTTTGATGGATAGAGCATATGAAACATTATGTAGTGAGTACACAAAGAGATACATCGCGTTTTCCAATGGATGGCAAGCTTTTTTGGTCCGTTATAAGGCTCCTCTTCTGCATTCCGTTGGTGGCAGTTGGGACATGGGCCTTTAAGTGTTATAATTTAGGGGAAAGATACTAAGGTGTCATACTCCAATCAGTGATTTTAAGGAGAAATTTTGTTTCATGAGAAAAGATAATAGCAGCTGAATCAAGGCACAGACAAAGAATGATAAGTACAATGATTTGAATTGAGATTTATATATTTTTAAAATAAAATTAAAAGTTAAAAGAGGAGAGAGTGCTGTAATAGAAAATGTAGAATTGGGTAATAAGATTATGGAATGGTCATATAAAATGAGCATGAACTTGATTTGTGTCTGCAACAAGAGATTCCCGGGATCAGGCCTGCTTTCAAAACAGATGTTTTATGTTTTTGTGTTCTTATTTTTGGTTTGTCTTGGTTTGTTTTGAAATCATAATAAAAAATTTCACAAAACACAACAACAAACAAAAGCTGCACAATTAAATGTATCTTTTTCTCAGCAAAAGAATCACTGTAGTTGATTTTGTAGGTGACCAACATGGATGATATCTGGATGGAGAAGCAGTCTCAGCCCCTTCCAGAACAGCCACTGTGTTTCTCAGCTCCACAACTCTAGTATAACATTGGCCTCTACCATCGAAACGCAGGTCAGCAAAGCATCTGAAGTCTTTCCCTGCGTTGAAATAATTTTCCATAGATAATTGTAACGCAGTGCTTCGGGCAGAAATAGGATTACCAGTTAAATACTCCTGGATAGCAAAAAATGCAGGAAAAGGATTTTCCAAGTATTGTGGTCAATGTTTTCCTGAAAGATAATGCATTAGTCAACTGAAAACTTACAGCATTTTATTGATTCTGGTTTTACAAAATTTACTTCTGATTTGAACTTTGCCTAAGAAGTTTGAAATGAAGTGAAAGCAGTTCTGAAAATGATGTAACATGAAACTACATAAGAAACTGTAAAACCTAATCAAAATATATTCTACCAGAAAATATGATAAAGATGTATACCTTGTATTTCAACATGTAATTCACTGTAGCTGAATTGTATATGCCTCAACCAGTGGAAGTGTGATAGATCCTGACAGATGAGATGTAATTAAGAAATACTACAATGTGCAGAAATAGATAGACTAATGCTTACATAATGAAGGGACAAAAAAGAAATAAAATCTTTCTTGACAGCGGGAACTCATTTATTGGATGGTTAGATAATATAAACAGAAGTTGGAAGAGAAGGACATAAAAAGGATCAGATGTTAAAATGGAAAATTTGTTAAAATGAACATTATTGTAACCACTTTGATGATTGTCCTCAAAACAATTGTAACCGCAACTTGTTAAGAGTTTGAAATGGAATTTTTATTTATTATATTAATAAAGATATCTGATTATATTTCAAAAAGCACTAACCAAATGTGTGTGATAACTGAATGATATTAATTTTCCCATGGATTGTTTTATATTTTCCTAACAAGGCTAACGAGTTCTCCCAGAAATCTTCCATATTTTGATTAAAAAATCGAGATTCTTTCAATTTTAATTTTATTTTAAGATACTCAGTTCACTTAGGTCCAAAGGAGTTAGCTTTGGCTTATTCTTGAGATTGTACTATCCTTGCAGTTGATCTATTTAGATTTCAGACTGATTTGTAATTATTCTGTTTTTCTCTTTGTTCTCCAAGTATTTACTATTCGTGTTGTTTCGACCGCGGCAGGTGTGACGTATATCATAAACGTTCAACGCGGGATGAAGTTAGATTCTTACTTTTATTTAAAAGATAGCATCATTTAAGCGCACACTAAGAAATAAACTCATGAAAGAATGGAGACGCTGTGACTCTTGGCGCAAGTCATATAGTTATTGATTCTGCACAGGTTATTGGTCTTGATGTCCTACTTCTAAAAGTCCTTGGACTTGAGCTTAAATTTACCTGAAATCATTTTTAGGATAAGGGTATTTGAGATCAGTTCCAATAGGAATCACACATATGAATAATGCATGAAATATACAGCTTGATTGGCATTTCTTTCGTGTTATATTGAATGTAAGAACCAAAAAACAGAAAGGGGAGGCTATTCCTTTTTATGTTGTAGGAAGCAACTTAGTATTCCTGCTTTTTCGAATCAATGTTGATCGTCTTTATGGCGGAAGCCAAGTAAGCAGAAGGGAAGAGCTACCTATAAAACAGTTCCAGTGTGTTCGACGAATGTCAAGGAAAGTGGGCTGTTTCTCAGAAAACAGAAGATCCCTCGCGTTGATTAATTGGACTCAAGAACTTCAAAGGAAGCTCATTCAGTTTTCAGGGTCTAAATAAATCCCCCCAAGTGAAATAGCTTGGAACTTTTGACTAAGTCAGAAATAAGTACTCGTAGTGCAGACTGGATACCATCAAGACAAGTGCCAGGTACTTATACCACTCTAGGTAAAGCCTTAGTAAACTCACCCTAAATGCTGAATAAATAGTTAAACAAGAGTTAGAAGAGACGCTTGGAGGTCTTCCTAGTCAACCGCCTCTGCTTTGGCAAGGAGAGCCCTACACCACTTTATCGACATGGTTTATCCAACATCTTTTTAAAAAACTTCCAAAGTGTTCACAACTCCAGTTCATACCTAACGTGTTACCGCAATCAGTTTTGGTCACCACACTATAAAAAGATTTGAGACTCCAGAAAAGTGCCATAGTTAGTCAGAAGAGAAGCGCAGCGGGTGGGTGAGGAAAGAGCAATCAGGATGTTTAAGGGACTGGAGTGAACACATATTAAGAGCGATCACACAAATGCGGCACAACTAACGTTTAGCGAAGAGAAGGAGCAAGGGAGACATGATAGAAGTCTCCCAGAATTTGAGGAGTGCACAGAGAAGCAAGGGTTCAAGCTATTTTTCAAGGCAATGAAGGCCAGACAAGGAATAATCGAATGGAAACTGAACCAGGAGAGGATTAACCTAGAAATAAGTCAAAAATTTCTGACATAGAGAACAATCACATGCATTCTGAAGTTGTGGGAGTTTCATCACTGGCAAGCTTTCAAGAAGACATTGGAGCTGCCATCTGTCAGAAATAGGGTCCTCCTGGCTTGGGTGGGTTGGGTAGGGGTTGACTAGATGAACTTACAATGTCCGCTTCCAACTCTGTTTTAAATCTGCTTGATTCAGTGAAGAAGATTGTATACCTAGATTGACTTACCAGATACTGGAGTCACAGAGATATTTTGAAACACTTAATTTTCTGAAATGTAGGCCTGAGTAGCGGAGATGATGCCATCATGAAAAATTTCCTGGTGTAATGATTATTTGGGTCTACGTTGCAGCTCTGCAGTGTAGAGGTATTTGGCTTTGAGCACTCCCCAACACTCCTGGAGCCACAGAAACTGTCAGTATGTGTGCAAACCAGTGTGGGATTCATTTTTTTTAACTATGGTTCTGTGGGTGTGGCTTGGTGGGTGTGGCATGGCTTGGTGGAGTCGGCAAGGGGAAGGCATACTGTAAATCTCCATTCCCAACGCCACTCTTTGGGGGAAGGTTACCACCGGTTCTCCAAACTACTCATAAACTTTCCGCTACCAGTTCTCAGAACTGGTCAGAACCTACCAAATCCACTCTGGTTGCATAACTATAATGTTCCAATGAAAGTATCTACTAAATCGCAATTTAATACAGTGTTCTCAAATTTGTTTTCTTCGTGTGTGTGATATATTAGAATTAAGATATAGATTCGACAGTCTGGAATCGCGGACTGCACCAATTGAGAGTTCTGGTTTCTTTTTTTTCCCAAAGAAAACCAAAGATCTAAACCATGCCGCACCAGTTTTCACATGGCCCCAATCAAATGTCCCAACTGGAGACTTCGCCTCCAGACATGTCCCTCCAGGCTGCAGGGTAAACATATCGCTTGACTCTATGAAAGAGTGGTTTTGAGCTCGAATCTTCTGCTTTGTCTGTCAGCCCCGTGACTGGCTAGATGGCTAGCATCCTCGTCAGTGTGGTGGAGAAGAGTTGATGGCTTGTTTGGAACTGAAACAGTTATTTTGCTATGTGAGGCAGAAGGAGACAGCAAGGAGCTTGGCTATGGCTTAACTCACCGTTCTTGTACTAAAAGCTGCTTGGTTACTGTGAAACTAAAACTAAAACTGAAACTTCTCTCCTCTGCTCTGTGTTATGCATTTGGAAGATTTCTTTTCAGGTGGGAAGGGGAGTAGAACTCCTTTGCATCAGAGATATTTACTGATAATAATTAGCAAAATACTAACTGCTTTTGATAGTCATTTCAAAAATCCTTTCTTAGCTAGCACCTAGTAAGCCAAGGAGAAACATACATGCCAAATTTTAGGGTTTGTAGGCTTTACAGTTCTGGAGATTTTGTTGATATGTGTGAATGGTATTTTTGCTTTTATTATATAGATGGACTGATTGATTAAATTATGTGTTATCAAGGCAGTGCCAACTCTTGCGAGCGACGATGTCAGCAGAGATTCTCAGTCAATCCAAGTCATAGTCTGTCTCAAAGGTGCTTTTTCTTTTCTTCAAACGGCAACCAGACTTGAGTGAGAAGAAAACACTTTTCTTTTCATTGAAGAAGCTTCATCAGTTCTGATGGCGGGAAAGGGGAGGACTGGAAGAATTGTACTGACAAAGTAAGACTGATGGTGGAGAAGGTAGAAGGATAGCATAGTGATGATGGTGGACGAAATGAAAGAATTGTATTCTTTGCAGTACTGGTCATTAGCACTCTCTCTGCACGAGCTGTTGAGGGTGTACTCAGGACTCTTGCAAGCAACAAATAAAACCTCTCAGGAAACAAAAGTGACTTCATGTTTTTTTCACACTTAGGAATGTTGCAAACAAACAAAACCCCATCCAAGGATACACCTAGCCCCTTCAGAGCTCTGAGTGGTGGCCCTCCATTGCTTCTGTAAATGAAATCCGCACTACGCTTCTTTCTTTCGCTCTCGCTTTTCCCGCATCTTTCCTAATTTCTATGGGTTACTCAGTGGAGTTCGGCTCTTCACATAATGTTAACTCCAAAATATGATAAGAACCTGAATCATCTCTGCCTCAAATGTGGGTTGATTTTTTTATGATCATTTCTTGTTGTCCTGACTGCCCATGTGCTTTTAAAATGGACCCTACACACTCAAAATTCACCAAAGCACAACAAACAATGTTCTTTCTGCGCCAACTCAGAAAGCTAAATGGCCAAGGAGTTTGCCTGATCCAGTTCTACAGGGGAATGGTTGAGTCTTCATTGCAACCTCTGTAACTGTGTTCTGCAACCCAACCAGGACAGACACAGACCTCGAGAATAATTAGGATTGCAGAAAAAAAGTTACTGCCAAATCTGTCCTCCATCGAGGACCTGTAATACTGCATGAATCAAAAGAGGGCTGTGAATATTTACAGAACCACCTCACAATCCAGAACATATAAACTGTTTCAAAACTCCTACCCTTCAAAAATGACTCTATAGAGCAGGGGTCCCAACCACTGGTCCCTCCGTACGCGGTACGCGGTCCGTGGGATTTTTTTTTATCGGCCGCAAACTTGGGCACCACCATCTTGTTTCGGACCGGCCACTTCACGGGTTTTCAGTTGCTTCCGGGTTCTTGGTGGAAAGTGCTTCCGAAGTTTTCGATTGGAAAGCGGTGTTTGGATGCTGAAGGAATCCTCGTAAGAACGGATAGATATGAGTCATAATCTGCGAGGTGTTGGCAGGGGCACAGTTTTTGTCGAAGGGGGGGGAGGCTTTTGAAAACAAAAGAGTCGTCCCAATAGACGTGGTGGAGTCTAAACATTAAACTAGGTACCGGTCGGTGGAAGAATGAAATAATCATGAAACTGGTCCCTGGTCAAAAAAGGCTGGGGGACCACTGCTACAGAGCACTATGGCAACAGACACTAGGCCACAAGGACAGTTTTTTTCCCGACACCAATCACTCGGCTAAACAACTAACTTACACAAACTGTCCAATATTTACTAAGCTCTGCACTATTACTGTTAATCTTCCTTGACACACAAGGAATTTGTGAGTCTTGGTGCAAGATGCTCTCAGCTGTACATAAAAGAAAAGATACATTCGTCAAGAGTCAAGAATCATAAGGTACAGCACTTAATGATAGTCATAGGGTTACAATAAGCAATCAAATCATACTAGGATACAGTAAGGATATAAATCATAATAATACAAGCAACAAAGTAACAGCCATACAGTCACAAGTGGGAGGGGATGGGTGATAAGAAGTGATGAGAAGATTAACAGTAATAGTAGTACAGACTTTGTAAATAGTTTGATATGTTGATCACATATCTTGGGACCATATAGTAGTTGTAAAATTAATGACCAGTCATAAATTTAAAGTTTTTCAGCAACATCATAACTTGGAATCTCACTAAATTCACTAAACAAAGAGGTTGGTAAGTAAGTTCTATTTGTATTTTTTTTTTAACTTATTTGTCCAAATCTCACCTTTCTACCTTATTTTGACATCAAGTGTTCTTTTGTATTCAGATCTGCTCTTAGAAAAATAATGAAACACTTGGGGATGAAAATGCAGCTCAGAAGTCCTGCATTGGAGGCCAAAATGGAGAAGACCTGCACAGCCACCATGTATTTCCCTTTGGTGCTCAGGTAGGTGGGCACAAAGGACACCCAAACACTGCAGAAGACCAGCATGCTGAAGGTGATCAGCTTAGCTTCGTTGAAGGCCCCTGGCAGATTTCTTGCTAGGAAAGCCACTATGAAGCAGATAGCAGCAAGGAAGCCCATGTAGGCAAGGGCACCATAAAACATGATGACAGAGCCTTCATTGCACTTTAGAATGATTTCTCCAGATAGTGAATGCATGTCTGACTCAGGAAAGGGGGTAAAAGCACCCA
The DNA here is from genome assembly GCA_004320025.1 of Laticauda laticaudata. NCBI lineage: Eukaryota > Metazoa > Chordata > Lepidosauria > Squamata > Elapidae > Laticauda > Laticauda laticaudata. The sequence goes on from BHFT01011866.1 coordinate 13,340, forward strand.
ACCAGATGCTGCAGAGAACAACTTGGGGACCAGAGCATGAAAGGATAATGGAGTTGGCCAAACTCTTTCCCAGCCATCTCTGCACTTGGTTCCCTGGTTTTGTGGCCCAGAAGACCAGCACCACTGTGATTGCTTTGGCCAAGACTGAAGAAATAGCAGTAGAAAAAATGAGGCTGAAGGTTGTTTGTTGAAGAAGGCAGGTGGCACTCCTTGGACGACCAATGAACAAGAAGGAGGTGAAGAAGGAAAGCAGGAGACAAACAAGAAGGATATAAGACAAATCCCGATTGTTTGCTTTGACTATGGGAGTTTCTTGGAATTTAAAGAAGATTCCTAAGACAAAGCATGTGACTAAAGAGAGGAACAAAGCAATGGAAGTTAAGATGATCCCCAATTTTTCTTGATAGGATAGGAAAGTCTTAATCTTAGGGATACAATGAGTTTGGTTGTTGTTTGGATGTTGGTCTGCTGGACATTTGCTGCATTCTTCTGTGTCTGAAAAAGGACAAGCATAACAATTATCTTAAAGGTTGTTCTTTTGTATAATCAGTGGTGGGATTCTACATTTTTTCCTATCAGTTCTATGAGAGCGTGTTTCACGTGTACCTGACTCAAAAATTGCCCTCTGTGTTAATGCTAGTGAGGCGAGCTGTTTTTAGCTCAGCTGAGGCGCGGCAATCTGCTCTGCTATGCGAAGCAGCTGAGCTAAAAAACAAGGGAATATAGGACAGGAAAGGGCAGGCACAGGTGGGGAGAGCCAGCCAGAGGTGGTATTTGCCGGTTCTCCGAATTACTCAACATTTCTGCTATTAGTATGCCAGAACCAGTCCGAACCAGCTGAATACCACCTCTGTGTATAATGCTAATAAAAAGCTGCCAGAAATGTATGTTTCTTACTCCATGAACAAATAAAAAAGTAAGTTGCACATTTTAAAGATTCCAGTACCAATTAATCCAGGCTGTGTGGGAACAAAAGGCTTTGCCACCCACATGGCCCACAGGAACACAAGGCTTGCATCACTTGCGTTGCAAACAACACAAGGTGGGGGGGGGACTTGCCCCACTTGCCCCACATAGCTGGCCTGGCCACCAGGCTGCTTCTTTCCACTTCTTTCTTCTTCTGCTTTTGGCTGCATGCAAGGAAAGCAGCAAAAGTCTTTCTCTCCCTCAAACTCCACCAGAAATGTGTTTTTGGGACCTTGCAAGGCATTCTGTTCCAAAAGTCTGCACTGGCAAAGACTCATTTCTGGTGGAGCTTGGGGGAGAGAATGAAAGACTTCTGCTGCTTCTGCTGCTTTCATTGCATGAAACCAAATGTCTCCCTTCCCCCCAAGAACAGAGCTGGAGACGGTATCCTGCAATCCCAAATAAAGAATGATTGATCGGTAGGAATATGGGACAGGAAATTTTCCTGCAGACTTTTTTGGGGGGATTTTCCCAGGGTCTCTGGTCTGCGGAATTTAAAATTATGAGTTTGGTGGCCCCTGAGGTTCAAAAGATTAGCGACCCCTGAACTGGAGGAATGTAGTGAAGAATAGAGCAAAGTTGCTCATGGAGGCTCCCTGCCAAGCAAGACAGTAACTAACTGAAGATAGATGGTTGCAACCTGATTCAATAGGTAGCCTTGGCCTGTATTTTCCCATTGGAAACTACTGATCTGGTGAATCCTGCTTGTGCAAAAATACTGACCTGAAATTCTGACCTTGGAAAGTTGCTTACAAACTGAACTTCACTTCCTGAACTTCAGACTGGATTTTTGACTATTAATGTTAGTATCTTTACTATTAAAGATAGTAAAGATTTAAAAGGTGCAGTTAAAACTCAGATGTGCTTAGGAAAAATGAACAGCTAAAGAAAAAAGATGGCAGGAGAAGTGATTTTCTGATCACTCCTTACTGCGAATTACACTCTTTATGATCTCCTCTTCTCTGTAGGATCATAACCGTTCAAAGGTTGTCTTGGGTCCTTCCTAATCTCTCCTTCAAAAACAGGGAGCAAACCCACTAAATAACCAGCTTTGGTGGTGGAATGAGCTGTTTGTCAGTGGGAGAAAAAGAGCTGCCCACCACTTAGTATGCCATCTTGGGAGAAATCACTTCTGCCCATTTCTGTTGAAATTCTCCAGCAAACTTTCTTTCTAAGAGACCCTTTTATGATTTACTTCAAGGGGGGGATTCTACTGGTTCAGCCCAATTCAGCTGAAGTGTTAGCTCTGAAGATCATCTGGGAACAAATTGGTTCATTCTGAAGATCAGCTGCTGGGCCTGGCTCCATACTGTCCTTTTATTTCCTGTTTTTGATCCTGAGCTGCTTTGCATGGCATAGTGGATTGCCGTGCATCAGCTGTTGAAGACACAGGGAGAGTGCAGGAGTTCAGGAGGAGGCCAATAGGAAAACCTCTGCACATGTGCAAAGTACACCCACCAAGCCATGCCCACCGAACCGGTGGTAAACCAATTTCAATCCCACCACTGATTTACCTTATTTTCCTCATCTGCTGTTTACTTACTCAATCTTGATTAAGCCGTTGTTCTCACCTAGCAACTACATTTGTGTGAGTTTGAATATTGAAACAGGAAAGGGCCATCAAGACACCTGACAGGGACTGAAGAAAAGGAGGTAATTCTTGCCACACTGAGCTCAAGGTAATTTTAGGACTTTCTGAAGCACTTCTTTTCCTAAGAGTTTTCAGACTTTAATCCCACAAGAAGAAGGTTCTTCAAACTTGGCAAGTTTAAGACTTCTGGACTTCAACTCCCAGAATTCCTGAGCTAACATGATTGGAGGAGAAATTCTCGGAGTTAAAGTTCACAAGTCTTAAAGCTGTCAAGTTTGAAGACCCCTGAAGAGCAAGAAGGCCTAACTCAGCTCTTTCTAATCACATATCTCTTCCTCCCCCAGTGTCAGGCAATAATTCATGTCATTATGCTCTGCAATTTGTAACTTTTAAGAGAAATGGGGTGAATAGCAATTTGAAATAATGAAAGGTGTGATAAAAATGAAGGATATGCAATGGCATCTCCCTAGTAATCCTAAACCATCAATGATCCCCTATCTGTTAATATTCTGCTCCCAGTTTAACCTTCAAGGTCATGTCTTAACACTCACCAGGCAAATATGTGTGTGTCTGTACATATAAATACATATAAATACCCATGAAAACATAAGAAAAAAAACACACACACGAAAGGTATAAATTGCTAAACTGCCTATCAAAATGAAAAATGTTGGGGTAAGTGGTTTTCCTATAAAGGTTTGCTCATTTCCTGTGGTGCCACCCACCTTCCATGGTGGAGATGGTTCCTTCCGCACAAGGATGACAGTCATAGCAGCAGATGGGCATCCCTTCCTGAGGCACCTTCATGAATCCAGGACGACAGCTTTCCACACACCTGGAAGGAGGCAGGGGCTGAAAAAGGAAGTCCATCCAGAAAATGAGTTATGCTTTAATTTCCAGAAAAGGGGAGAAAGGAAACAGGTGGATGATACCCAGTTCAAGGTTTAGCTTTGCAAAATGGAAGCCTATATAAAGAGATAAACACCTGCTTATTGCATGTTGTTTCTCTTTCCTTCCATTTTTAATTTAGGTTCTACGTATACATATTAAATTGCTCAAGGTAAAGTTTAATGGATGTTATTTCCCCTTTGGAGAAATGAACCCAAGCTATCCCTGTTTAGATCTTCTTACTTTAACAGAAGGCTAGTGAATTTAGTCCCTTAAATCAATTGTCTGCAACTTTTCAGGCTTTGTGGACTGACAGTGATAGCAGGGATTGAGGGAGAAGGAATGGTTCTCCACAAGAAGCAAGCAAGTAGACTTGTGTATTGTGTCCAATTTGGGTATGATCCTGGTGCTGCAAGGCCAAACACGAGCTTTTGTCTCCTTTTATTGAAGCACTCCATGAAAAGGGGTCCTGGACAAAATGCCAAAGAACTCTAAACCATAGAATTAAGAAAGCTCTATACATTTTCACTAAAGCAGAAGGCAATATAAGGTGGGATATGTATGAATAATATCACCTAATAAATATTTTAGTCATGATCTTATTATTCTGTTAGTCTCTAGCCATCCCTTGGTGGCGCAGTGTTAGAATGTAGTATTACAGGCTACTTCTGCTGCAGCCAGCTGCCTGCAATTTGGCAGATTGAATCCCACTAGGCTCAAGGTTGACTTAGCCTTCCATCCTTCCGAGGTGGGTAAAATGAGGACCCAGATTGTTGGGGGCAATATGCTGACTCTGTAAATTGCTTAGAGAGGGCTGTAAAGTATTGGAAAATGGTATATAAGTCTAAGTGCTATTGCTATCCCGATTCCTGAATCTTAGTGTCAGGGTTCTAATGGATGCCCAAATTAAACCATGAGCTCCGAGCCAATAATAAGCCAGGAATACTTTACAAATTGACACTTAGCTAATGAGTGCTTCAGGTTATCTAATACACATTCTATTTGCTCCAGGCACCTCTATTCCTAACTTCTAGCTGAGGTCTGCAAGATGCCTAGCTATTTGTTACTTTTATCATCTTTTTAACCACCCAGAATTGTTACAAGCTTTACACGTGCATATTCCCTGTGAATAAGCAGATAAACACAGGCTTTCATCATAATCGTAGTTGTGTTGATCAGGCGCTGAACCTAACAGGACATATTGAGGCTGGTTTTCAGCAAGGCTTAAAAACCACAGCTGTGTTCATTGACTTTACTGTAGCATATGATACCATGTGGAAGAAGATATGCTAGGCTTTGACCTTCCTTGCCAGCACTGGTCAACTCTGAACAGGAACCATACCCAACATGGTGTCTGCCAGGAAGTCTTGTCTCTACCCCTCAGTGTGACTGTGGTGTTCCTCAACAAAATGTCCATCACACTGTGTCCAAATGTCCATCAAGAGCTTAAGATAAAGGTAAAGGTTCCCCTTGCGCATATGTGCTAGTTGTTTCTGGCTCTAGCGGGTGGTGCTCATCTCCGTTACAAAGCTGACGAGCCAGCGCTGTCCGAAGATATCTCCGTGGTCATGTGGCTGGCATGACAAAATACTGAAGGTGCACAGAATGCTGTTACCTTCCCACCAAAGTGGTCCCTATTTTACTACTTGCATTTTTACATGCTTTCGAACTGCTAGGTTGGCAGAAGTTGGGACAAGTAATAGGAGCTCACTCCATTATATGGTGTTAGGGATTTGAACCGCTGAACTGCCATCCTTTCTGATCAACAAGGTCAGCATCTTAGCCACTGAGCTACTGCATCCCTTTTTTATAAACTGAGCCACCGCGTCCCTTTTTTATGAACTACTATAAGTCCATGTATTTGCCATACGCTAAATAAATAAATGATCTTAAATGGACTCCGGAGGATAGTAGAGGACAGGAAGGCCTGGAGGAACATTGTNCACCGCGTCCCTTTTTTATGAACTATTATAAGTCCATGTATTTGCCATACGCTAAATAAATAAATGATCTTAAATGGACTCCGGAGGATAGTCGAGGACAGGAAGGCCTGGAGGAACATTGTCCATGGGATTGCGATGGGTTGGACATGACTTTGCAACCAACAACAAAAAATAAATAAATAAACATGAATTAGCATTCTTCATTCTTGCCACACAGTCTGCAAAATTACAGGCTTCCTGGTATCCTTTCAAGGGCATGCCATAACCTTGTTTGCTTTAGCAAACAGCCTATCACATGTGCTCAACTACCCACCACTTAAGTGGCCTGGTTCTGAATGTGCTGTGATACAGTACTGGGCTCCACCCCAGAAGTTGGGGACCCCTGTCTTAAATGGTTAAGGATATATTTTTGGTGTCTAATCCAAACAGCCCAACACAATGGTCAGATATGGGAATTTCCATTTATACCCTACAATGAACATCTGTACATTTGTGGAGCAGCAGAGGTAGAAGACCTGGCTCACATCCTGTTTGATCATTGACTGTATAAGAGGGTGAGAGATAGGTACCTTTGTCTATATACCAAATGAATGACCTTTTGGGATCCCCATATCAAAACAACTTACTTATGTGCGGCCAGAATCTGAAAATAACATTTAACACAACAGAGGTACTTAAGCAAAATGGTTCAGTTGAGATCTGCACATGTGGGACTGATTGGGGTAGATTGCAGGGGTGGCACTGAAATATAATTTTATCATACCTTACTGTATTTTATTCCAATTTCATTTTAAGTGGTATTTTATCCAATTACATTTTAAATTGCTTTTATCAAATTTTAGTAATAATTTGTTTCTGGAACTTTGCACTTTGATGTGGCCCAAGGGCTAATCAATAAACAAAGAAAGGTGTGATATGTAAAATTACATATTAAGGATTATGCCTGTGAAAATGAGAAACGTAAGTAACACCATCTTTATCCTATTAATGACCTATGATAATGGCTGCGATGGTGAACCACAGGTGGCACACAGAGCCATTTCTGCAGGCACGCAAGCCCCAGCCAAACTTACTGGCACTGTGCATGCGCATGCCTCCCAGCTGATTTTCAGCCCATTTGAGGCCTTTTTTGCCCTCCTGGAGGCTTGAGGAAAGCCTCTGCAGCCTTTGGAGGCTGAAAAATGGGCACGTTTTGGAACTTGCGGTATTTCCGGAAGGCCCGCTTTTCAGCCTCCCAAGACTGCAGAGGCTTTCTTCGAGCCTCCAGGAAGGCGAAAAAGGCCTCAAACAGTCCAAAAATCAGCCGGGAGGCAAATAAGGGGATGGGGTGGGGGTTTTGCACATGCATGTGCAGGGGGGGCGCATTGCATGGTGGGTACCAGTGCACACACACTTTTGGAACACCACAACAAAAACATTTGCCATTACTGACCGATGGCAATATTACTGGAATATTACTAAATATTAAGTAATGATTGTATAAATCACAAAAACAAGGTTGTTTTGTACTCAGGAATATGTAAAATTTCAAATTTCTGGCTGGAATATGTAAAATGTCAAACCTCTGGTGAGTACATGTGTAAAATCTCTAGCAGGTCACCCTAACCTGGCAGAACACTGTATAATATGTAACTGTATTATATGGTAAAATTAAGAAATGCCAATGTTAATACCAGCATCCTAAAATAAACAATCTGCCAAACAGGATAGGATATGCCATAAGAGCTGGAAATGAGATAAGTAAGTGGGCAGTGGTTACTGGAAAATTACCCAGTAGATCTAGGGAATTACCGAGAGAAACAGGATAAGGTGTTGTTAACAGAATCTTGTATGCAGAAGTGTCATCACTTGAGATTTTCAAGAAAAGATTGGACTGCCATTTGTCAGAAATGGTGTAGGGTCTCCCGCTTGGGCTGTGGTTGGACTAGATGATTTACAAGGTCCCTTCTAGCTCTAATTATCCAATTAAAAGTCTCCAACATGCCTTTGGAAGGGGTCTTCTGTCTCCCCCATTTGAGGGAGAAGGGATCCCAGCCTTTGCAAATGCTAAATAAAAAAGTTTTATTGTTCCTGGTTTTCTGTTGCTTTTTTTTGACTATTATCACAAAAGGTATACAATCAAAGAATGTGATGCGTCTATTGGAGAATAACAGAGAACACAGAAGGATTCAAATGAAGACATTCCCCACCTTGTTCAGCTTATCCATCTCTGCCACGCCCTGTAGATTGACCATAAACTTGAAATCCAGGGATCCCTGTTTTTCTAGGCTGCCAAACATCACACTGGTAAATGACCCATTGTGAAATAGCCAAGTGACAATGTCCAGGTCAGCTGTCAGGTCTCCCTTCTCATCCAGATTCATTCCATCTATAGATTTATTATAAAACTCAGAGTTTTCAAGAAAAGAATGAAGCTGGAAGGGAAGCCAGAAATGGGAATGTTTGAGCATGATAGCCAGACTTCTATGACAAGACCCTTTTGTTTGTAAGATGTGAGAGGAATGAAGGATTCATTGATGAGGCTTTTCCAGAAATGACTTACCATAATCCTTAAACAACTGCTATTATATACATTACTATTACATATGAACTAGTATGGTCTCGTGCAGGGGTGTCAAACTCAAGGCACAGAGCCCAGATCTGGCCCACGGGTGTTTGTGGCCCTGAATAGGACCGTTTAGGTAACCAAACATGGCTACTAATATGAAAATGGCCACCTGGTGATAAGCAATAAGCAATGGGCTGGCGAATTTTATATGAGTAACCATGTTTGGTTACCTAAACAGTCCTTTTCAGAGTCACAAGCAATAAAAATGTTAACAAAACATTAGCATTGGCCTTAGTAATTGCAACAAGTATGCCACTGAATATGCATCAGTTAATCTGTTTTCATAGTCATTGTAAGCATGCATTGTAAGAATGCAAGAAAATTCATAGTCCCCATCCAACAACAGCAAATTGCAAAAAGCATATGCTTTTCACTTAAAAACCACCAGTATTTATTTAAATATAACAATATCTGCATAGCAGTTATCATAAAATATAAAATCAATGGCCTATCCAAAAAATGTCATAAATCATAAAGCATGCAGGACTTTTTCACACAGCTGTAGATCTGGCCTATGAGGTCATTCTGGAAATAGGAAAAGATGGCCTTGGTGCCTCTGCCAGCCAAAATAGAGTTCTCCTGAGTTCTGTTTTAGCTGGCATAGGGTTGGCAGGAGGCCGTCGCAGCTGAATACAGAGCTCGGGAGCTCGTTTTCACTGGCAAAATGCTTGGCCCCCCCCC